>JARJDS010038004.1:0-18883 GCA_030264155.1 Atheta pasadenae | reverse complement strand
GTTTCGGTTTCGACCGAAATTTTGGCCGAAACCGAAACCGAAACCGAAACTTGTTTTTTGCCGAAACTCTGCCGAAACCGAAACCGAAACCGAAATTTCGGTCGAACACTAATTATTATATACAATATCAAAAAATGTTTGTACAAAAGTGGTAGTCTATAAACCAAAGAACATTTTATGTTAGATCAATTGTTTGATAGATGGCACCACTTCTCAATAATTACAAAATAAAATCATAACAAAAAAAATCTAAAATTATTTTGTTATTGTCACAATATTTTAATGTTTTCTAGTTTATTATCAGTAGTTTGTCCTCGTGCGAAAAACACACTTAACATTTAAATATTTCCACTTCAATCCAACGCCTTGGTCAGCATGAGAAGCGTAAAGCGTCGTCGGATCAACTTCGAAGTGCATAGTTGATTTGCGCAATGCAATTTGCGATCGTTTGATGCGCGCGAATGCCAATCGTTGGACGACGCAAGGTGCAACGACCACAATGTTTACGTAACCCGGCGCAGTTTGTGTGTTTGCAAACGTGATTAAAACGTGAATAACGTCGCGCACAAATCCATTAATTACTTTTCAATAAAGAAAACCCCAACAAAACGATTCTGAAGTAAAAGAAATTAATTGTAATTTTTTTGTTATTGCAGAAAACAAATCGTGGAGACGAAGACGCGACGAGTCCATCAGACTTCACTTCCACGTGAAGCCGACGCCGGACGTGTCCGTCCAGAGCGCCGAAGTGCGACTCCTCTTCCCCGCGCACCCGCGCCGCAACACCACGCACATCCGCTTATATCAAATCTTGGGGGCACGCCGCCGTCGTTTGCTCTCCAAGAAAACCATCCACCTCTCATACACACAGCCCAAATGGTCCGACTTGGACGTGACCACAGCAGCGAAAGACTGGCTAGAAGGCAACACTCGCAACCTGGGTTTGTTCCTCGAATGCGACCATTGCAAAATCGAATCTCTAACCCCCATCAGAACATCTCTCAATGTTTTAATCACACCTATAACACCAGGGCGATCGAAACGTAGCGCATATTCGGATAAAGATGACGAGAACGGAAGCACAGATTGTGCTGTGGTCAACCCCGAGGATGGAGTAGGTAATGATAAGAAACCAAAGTGTTGCAAACACAGAATGGACGTTAAGTTTGAGAAGATTAACTTTAACAATGTCTTGCAACCTAAACACTATGAAGCTGGTTACTGCAAAGGACGATGTCCGTTAAATTTCAATTACGCGACGAATCATTCGCGGATACAGAATATGGTGCATCGGTTGGACAAGCGCGCTACCCCGCGGACGTGTTGTGCACCATCAAAGCTGAAACATTTAGATTTGCTCATGGTGGATCCTAACGATCCCAGCAAACTGACGGTGAATCGGTGGGAGAATATGATTGTAGAGGAGTGTGCTTGTTCCTAGCCTGTTCATTGCCAAAGAGGAAGGAGAGTTATACCAGATGGGAGATGAAAAAAAGGAAGATAAAGAAGAAGTACAAGAGGAATTATCTCAAGTTAAAGTTGACATTACAAGATAAGGTTTAGATATTGAAAAAGTCAATTATCTAACTAAAATTTGATCAAAAATAAAAACTAAGTTATGATAAACAACCTACTACACCTGGTGGTTTCTAAGTGGTTCTACCATCAATAAACTTGATAGAACTTGATGAGGTTGTAAACTTTTGATGATCTGGACAACTCTTAGAACAATCCAGTCACTCCAAACTTCAAAATTTGATGGTTTCTAGTACAAATTTGATCAAAGGAATCAATCACCAAAATACTAACCAAGGACTTTCTATAAATTACTTTGAAAGGTTCCTATTTAGGTCTATCAACAAAAAATTGATTCCTTCGCCCAAAAAACGTATCAAAAGACCTTATCTTGTTCCTCAATAAAGAGGAATGTATTTGAAAAAAACAGTCAATGAAACAAACAAAAAACTAAGAGAACTGACTTCATATCCTTAGATTTGTAAAAAAAATATCTAGTGTATTAGAGTCTTTAGACTGGTCTAACTAAATATCTATAACAAAACTGCACGATTTTATTCAGTTCTCGCGCGTGACCCCGCAGCGAATAGCCACCAACAAAAAAAAACCATGCAATTTGTAATAATTGTAGATACTCGAACATTTCTGTGATATTATCTTTATATTGTTAGCAATTTAGTAGGCAGCCACGCTAGGCTAGAGATTTAGTTGTTATTTATTGAATTGTAGTTTTCGTTACAACGAAAGAAGAATTACATAGTCACTAATTTGTAATATGACGATTTATTTTATTATTTATGTATATGATTTTTTCTATGGCGTTTTTACGGCCGCGTTTAAAGACACATGACACTTTTGTTGAGAGGTGGTGCGCCGGACGACGCAGAGACACAGCACTGATGCATTTTTTTAATAAGCGCACTAAAGAAATGTAAGCAAAACCTAAATTAATTAAGTAAATAAATGAATAATTGATAGGAATAATATGATGATGATGATGATGAATCTTCACACGTTCTTGTAAATATTGTAGGTATATTGAAGGAAAAACTGTAAGAGGAATTTTTGATGAAGCAGTCAAGTTTTCTTTGATAGATTTTTGAAGACTAAATTGAACTGAATCGAATATAGTGTATAATTGTAATCGTTCGTAAAAATGTGTGTTCTATTTATTATATTTTTTGTATGAATTTGTCTGATTTGTTTACGATGGTGATGAAAATGATGATTGATCAATGTACAAGTATGATACTTCCAGATTTTCATTGATTTTTGTCTTGAATTTTTTTTTCATTTTCTGTGCGATGATTCAACATGAAACATTATGAAACATGAAATCGATGAATAAATAAAAAATCAAAAGATTGATATACTTAACATTTTGGTATTTTATCACTTTTCCTATATCTTCTTTTCAGACATTTTTTGCTAAGACTTATAAGGACATTTTACATCTAACGGTTCCTAGTTGATTCCACCAATAGAAAACTTGCTAAAGGCAAAAAAGAGGTAAGAAACTCACTGAAGACACTCCATAAATGACATTTTAAGGTTCCTAGTTAGTTCAACCATCAAAACAATTAGTAAACCAAAAAAAAACAACAGGCAACTTTGTATAATATAATAAACCAACTATGAAATCTTTATATAAATGACTTTGGAAGGTACCTAACTAGTTCTACTAACAAAGAACCTAGTAAACCACAGGAAACTAACAAGTTTTTAAGACTGAAGATACTTCTATAACTCTGTTGTCTTCATAAACTAAAATTTTTCTATGTTTTAGTCAAAATTTTATCAAAGAAGCTTTCAAAGATCAACTAAGAGATCTTTCTATATATGACTTTTTGAGATGAAACTTGTAAAAAACTCTATCATAACCCTAAAACTTTCAATTTAAAATAACCAACACTTTCCCAATTAAAAACTGCACATTATTGTTTTGACTATTTGTTTGTATCATAACCAATGACTCTTTCATGAGTCGCCCAAATCCGAGAATGAAGTCAGTCCCACATATAAACGATTATTCATTTACACAGATCAATAAAACTGATGCAATCATCAACTTGACTCATTAGTAAACATGCCCTTAGCATACACAACAACTAAAGAAATGTCTAGAACATACACTCGTCCAAAAGAATCCCAATAATCAAATTTTTAAAAAATAACTTACCCCAAAAAACTTCAAGAAGCACCAATAACACTCATCCAACTCAAAATCAAACGAGAAACTGAAACAGAATACAAATATCACTAAACCATAGCCAACTAGATAAAGTTCACAAACAAACAAAAAAACAATTGAAAGAAAGTTTCTTTCAGTTTACAGCACGTTTACAGTGTTATGATAAAAATCCCAAACGAACATTGACTATATGCAACCAAACATACACATAACTAAGCAATGACTCGTATTGAGTTGTACCACGATACAAATTTAAATTCCACTTCACGCTCTAATCTCATCATTAGTGTTTTATAAGAATTATGAGTTTATGAACAATGGAATTAAAATAACCATTAGTCATTATTCGTTTGTTAAAGTTAACCACCATATGTTGTTAAAAACCAAGTCCAAACCAAGGTTTTTTAAAAGTTTAAATAAAGAGAGAACTGATAACAAAAGTTATCAACATTAGTTAACGTAACCGTATAACAATTGTGGTTGTGTACAAAACTATTGCGTGTGCCAGTGTGTAACCACCAGCGTGATATAACACATAACCATGACCATTCATTTCCTATAACCAAGCATCATCACATCAGTTTTGTTCAGTTTACTTCAATTGTTGTGATGTGAGGAGTGCTGTCTGTGTTGCGGGCGTACCTTTACGAGCCAGGTACAACTAATAAGCACCTTTGGAGTTTATAACCAACAATAGCTTATAAGAATATTTACTAGATGCTAAACTAGGACCTCACTCTCCTCTGATAGGAAGGGAGAGCTAGCCTAGCTGTTGTAGCAGCAGTAGAGTAGCAGTAAACGAGGAGATCCGCGAACCGACGAAAACACTTCTCATCATTATCGCGTAACGGCATCACGGAACCACGGCCTTTCCAAACTCAAAACCTTTTACCTGCTTGCACTAGTTCGACGTGGGTCTGTGCATTAGAATTAGAAGAACCAACCGATGAAGACCAACTGTGAAGTGGACTGTAAGCAAAACGGTAAACTCAGTAACATGTGCAGAAGCAGAAGCACAAGCACAAGAAGAAGAAATTAACATATTCGCGATGATATCCGGGTGTTGTGTGGAATAAAACCTGTGAGTAAAACTAAATAAAACAAAACGTGTGTACCTGACAGATCTTGTCTTGACAGATCAAACGTCAAAGAGTGTGGAACCAAATGAAAATCAATGAAAAAAATCAAAATGTGCCACAACTAGTGAAGATATTTATAGAACCAAACAAATATTGGCAAACAACAACTAACACACATCAAAACATCGAGTTGGCTTTGACTTGACTTGACTCTGTGTGTGGTGAAACGTGCGTTATATCGCGACGCCCGCATTCTTGGGCGTGCGTTCTCATCGCATACGTGCATCGGTAATTAGTCGGCCGCGGCCCGCGACGCCGTGACGGTGCGGTAGATTCGTGCTCGCCAGTTTGAAAACAAACATTGTACACAACATCGCCAGCCAGTTCGTTAGATAGAGGCGACGACGTCATCATTTGCAATATCAAAACATCACACAAAGTTCAACATCACCGAAAACAAAAACATCACGTTTTGTTTGTTTGTTTGTGGGTGAGAAATTCACGAAGGCGGCGGTAAAGTGGAAATTTGCAGTTTGTGAAAACTAGTGGCAATATGTGGCAGCCCACTCATGTGCAGGTCACAGGTATCGTAATTTATCATCTCAACTCGGAGTTGACCTCTTTTTGATTTGATTAACTTTAATTGAAACTCATTTCGCAGTTCAAAAGGCCGTCGATCTCATCACAAAGGGCAGCAACAACACCAACGACTGTTTCGTGACCATAGCACTTGGCAAAACCAAGTATCAAACGTCCGTGAAGAAGAAATCGGAACCGAGTGTAGAATGGCACGAAGAATGCGAATTGTAAGTTGTACCAACAACAGCATGTAGGATGATGATGAAATGCTAATGAATTCTAATTAATAATCATTTACATTTCAACTTAGATTCCTTCCCTTGCGTGTTACGTCGTGATTGTATGTTAATTAGTTTTTATTTTTTCAAGACCAATACCCGAACAAGGCAACACCGCAGAGATAATCCTCACGGTTTTACATCAAAACTTTTTAAATGTGGATGAATTTTTAGGAAGAGCTGTAATTCCTTTAAATACGTTGGAAACTTACGATCGCCCGAAAAACAAATGGTTTCCATTACAAGGAAAACCTGGTATGTTAATAATAATAATTTAACCTCAAAACTTAATACTTAACCTTGAATACTGTAGGTAAACCGGAAAAAGCTAGAGGGCGCCTTGAAGCAAAAATCGCATTCACTGTAAAATCCGGATCACTAACTGACCTTTCAAAAAAAGAAAAACACAAATCTTCGATTGGTCAATTATCACACATGGCCCAATCAGTTGGGGGTAGTTTGTTAAGTATCGGAAGTGCTGATAAACGTAAAGGTATCAAAAAAATCGCCAAATCTCTAGGTTCGAAAATGCATCTTCGAGGAAAGAAAAATCATAAAGATGACGATAACACTTCGATAGGAAGTGGAAGTTACGCGAATTTACATCGCCGCCATGGGGTTTTGTTAGACGACCAATCATCACGTAGCAGGCAAACTTACGAAGACGCTGATCCTGGTGTTGTTAGTGACGAAGATGAGGACTTTATGTTTGATGATTTATCGCACAAATCTTCGGGGAGTTCGTTAAACACATCACAACTACCAAAAATCACGCATACTGAAGAGTTTATTGATAAACCAGCTTTACCACCGAGCAAACCACCTCGGGTGGAACCCAAACAAGACGAGTGGGAGTTGAAGTTAAATAAAAACAAGAATACTTTGAAACCCAGCGCTGCTGTTACAGCAACGGAGAATACAAACAGGAGATCTTGGGAATCTCCGAAATTATCGGATAGAATTGAGGAGGAAGAAGACACGTCTGAGTTATCGAAGAGTTTTCAGGATATACCGATTGAGGATAGTATTTTGAGTAAAACGCCGAATAAAACACCAGAGCTTCCACACAAGGAGAAAGAAAAGGAGAAGTTAAAAGAGAGTATGTTTACTAAGTTGAGGAATTTGCGTAAAGGTAATAAACAGTTTAATTAGTTTAAGGTGACTAATGCGTTAATGATGTATGTGTAATTCGTAGATAAAAACGAGGACAAACACGATAAGCCTGAAAGAGTCATCATTGGTGGAGAAAGTGACATTTTGAACTCTACTAATTCCAATAATCGGATTTCTAATGAATTGTTACAAAAATATGATGGAAAAACACGTGAGGTAAGTAGTTATTAACTACAATTATCAATAAATTTATAACAATGGTCAACAAAATAAAGGCGTTTGTTGAGTTAAATGTGTATTTTGTTTGTCATTGTCAATAATGAAAAAATATGTTTAAATGTTAAAGGATCTGATATTATTATTAAATGACACACAATCCGACTTGGAACACAACAAGAAGAAGCTGAAAGACCTTGAAGACTACCTCGACGAGTTGCTGTTGCGCGTGATGGAAACACAACCCAAAATTCTTCAGAATCCGTACGTCAATTGCAAGCTGGCGCATAAAAAAGTAAGGTAAGTTTGAGCACATGGACCAAACTAATTGTTTTTGTTTTCAGTGGCTAGAAAGCAACGATGGTTAGGACCAGAAGATCATTCAACTCCAACCATAACCTCCAGTCTTAATCAACACTTACGCCACGCTTCCGCTAGATGTCGCTACGTGTAAGCCTTCAAAACCTACGTAATTGAGGTTAGAGCAACAAAATCCTAGAGTTTCGTAGTAAACCGAAGGATGCTTGTTGGTTTGAAATGATTTTTTATTGTATGACGAATCGTAAACGTTTCTGTGATTCTTAAAATATCTATGGTTGAAAATACTGATGCTAGTAATGATTTAAACGATTAATGAGATTTTGAGGTTAGGACAATGATAGATGATTATACTTTATATATTTATTTATATTAACGATTAAATTTTTTAACTTTTAACGATATATTTACACGATGTGGTGGAGATTAATGACTTTTTCTGGTCTTCCCAGTCAATCAGTGTAGGATTCTTTTTTATGTAGAGAATTTTTTTTAGAAATATGAATTAATAAATAGACAAAGACGTTGTTGCAAGTTGCAAGTTGCAAGAGTGAGAAAGAGGCCTTACGAGTATAGTTGTAGATGTTATTGTTATAAAGATCGTGGGAAATGAAACCGTAAGTTGTTAAAAGGAGGAAATCATCATATCTATGAGAAATATCAATTTTTAACTGAGGATTTAATTGTGAAATGAAAACAATGATTGCCTTATGAGATGTGACTTACTTGTATTTACAAGATGATGTGTGTTTTATATTCATGAGAAGCATAATGTGCTAGTAGTTATAACAAAATGATGTGAGAGAGGAGAATTTAATGTCCCGAGGTTGTTATTGTAACATCACTGGTCTTATAGATCTAATGTGTCGTACTATTTTTAGTTGTTAGTCTTTTGAAACTTAACAGGTAGCGAGGGATATTTTGTTATCTATTTACATGCGTTTGTTATTATTTTATGATTTATGATATGAACTAATGTCCAAATAAAACGAGTCTTTAATATTTAACTTTGTAAGTATTTTATACCAAGAAGGCTCAAAATCATCGTTTTTTTCAGAAATACTTCAAAATAAAACAAAATAATTTTGACGTGATTGTATCATACATGTATGTAACTAATTAAAATAATTTTTTGGAAGCTATGTATTTTAAAATGGCGGCTACACAGCATTTTTGTAATGATGTGTTTATTGTCAGAGTCCACGGCTGGACAAACAACTTCTGCAATTATTGTCATATTAATAAACCAACATTTTTTTATGATTCTATATTAGAACTGCTATAGAAGTATGTTGAATTTTCACAAGCGGTGCACTTCTTAAATAGTCAGGATTTGAATCACTTAGAGGAATAATAAAAGTACCAGGGCTTTGCTTAAATAAAAATGAGGTAAAGTTACCCTTGGACATATCAGGATCCTTATATAACTTATACATATAATTAAAAATCTATTCCAACAACATCTTCATCAAAAACAACAAAAGAACTTTACAAATTCAAAAACAATAAACTAGGATTCTCCACTTGTTTCTTAAACGCATTCGAGAAATTCGCCATGCTGGCCCCATCCACCACTCGATGATCCGCCGACCCACTCAAACTAACAATCTCTTCAGCAACTACATTCATATCCTTATCAAAACGAGGCATCAACTTAGCAGCTCCCAGAGCAATAATGGCAACCTGCGGCGGCAAGATAATCGGTTTAGTATAAGTCCCTCCAATGGCTCCAATATTCGAAATGGTAAATGTCCCACCAGCCAAATCCTTAGGATCAAAATTACCGGCTTTACCTGCAGCCATCAAACGATTCAATTCCTTAGCAATCTCAACAATACTCAACACCTGACAATTCCTAATCACCGGAACGGCAAGTCCAACTTTAGTATCCATAGCTACTCCAATATTATGGCCAGCTTTATAGGTAACATTCTCACAATTGGCATCCACGGTAGCATTAAGTATAGGATACTTAAGTAAAGCATTACTAACAGCTTTAATAAAGAATGGCATGTACGAGATTTTAATACCGGCGGCAAGAAATTCCTCTTTGACTTCACGACGCAATTTGGAAAGTTTAGTGACACTAAATTCATCGGAATAAACAAAGGTTGGAATCTTATTGGCTTCTGTCATTGTTTTCACCATAGCTTTCTGGAATCCTTTAATAGCAACAGTTCTATCTTCCAAAGATATTTGGGGAAGAGAAGAAATCATTGAAGTTGGAGAAGAAGAAGATGATGAAGCACTAGTAGGATCATTCATATAGTTAATAACATCTTCTTTTAAAATGCGTCCATCCTTCCCAGAACCTTCTATAAAGGTCAGATCAATGTTATGTTCTTTAGCTAACCGTCTAACTGACGGTATACATAAATCTCTTTTATAGGAAGCTGGACCGGATGATTTAACTTGTTGTGGTTGTTGTTGAGTTTTAGTTTTAGTTGTAGATGTACCAGATTCTTGTTTAGGACTTTCCACAACTGGTTTTGAAGCTTTAACAGGTTCTGGAGCATCCCCATCTTCTCCCTCAGCATCAATCTCCAATAAAGGTAACCCAACCAAAGCCGTATCATCAACTTTATAACATAACTTTGTAATAACCCCATCATACCGACTAGTAATCGTCACCGAAGCCTTATCACTCTGAACCTCACAGATATTATCAAACTGTTTAACTTTATCCCCAACCTTAACGAACCATTCCTTCACAGCCACCTCGCGGATACCTTCTCCGATATCCGACAGCTTAAAAGCCACATTGCCGGCGAGCGGCGTCGACGTGTAGAGCGTCCTTGACTGTTGAAACTTGTTCTCGTTCACAACGACAACCAAGTTATTTTTACCCAACGACTTGTGATGCTAAAGAAAGTTTTCTACGTTAACCAACACATAATAAAAAAACTAACCACTCAACTTACTACTTTATTATGTAGGAAACCTCCCAAGAGTCTTCCGCATCGCGTCGTCGTCATAGACATAGTGACTTAACTTCCGAATAAAATGGCACTTTAAAAGACTTAGTAGTTGTTCTAGCGGCTGTTGTACGCCGACTGTTTCCCCCCAACGCCAATGCGACTTTAAAGTGTAAAATATTCTAACACTGCGCAGTATCAGCGATATTTAATCAACGCCAATCTGCTACCACAACTACCTCTTGACTTATTCAATCTAGTCTACTCTACATACTACTAAACAAGTTTGATGCGTGTTGCTATAGCATGATTACGCATGATCATGTTACTTAACGTTTCGAGTAAACCTGATAAGTCTACTATTGAAAATACAAACCCCCCTCCTTTATATTGCCTGACAAGACCAAACTCACATGTTGGTTACTGTTGGATATGTAAATAAACGAGTTGGAAACGACCACATATTCACACAAATTGTTGGTTAACGTTGGTGTCCTCGACTCACTCAATTCAACAAAACTCGTACGAGTTGTGACGTCAGAATGATCACAATATAACAAGTTTTGTTTATTTTTTAGTTCCAATACCACTACTGCCATCTACAAACAACACTATGAACTATAAACTAGAAAGCGTGTTTCAAGTTCTATTTTCATGATTTCTCTGCTAAACAAAAATACAATTCTAGGTCTAGAGTAGTCTAGCTCTAGAGTATGATGATCACATTGTCATTTGTACTTATTGTACAACGTACTTAAACCTAACACGCTTAAATAATTTACAATGGCTTGGATTGGATCTTGAGATTTCAAAGATCCAAACAGGAAGAAATAAAGAAAGTGTTTGTGCGTGTTTGTATAATTCCTTCCCGTTGGTTTATTGATTTTGTTCGCAGACGCGACCAACTGTTGCAAGTGTTTTATTGTATGCACATATTTGCGCGTGGTGTACGTGCCACGTGGTGTTGAACAAAGCTGAACAAATAAAAATAAAAAAATCGAAATGTATTGCAAACTGTGCTAGCTAGGAAGGAGCAAATCGGCTTGCAACTTGTCGATAACGCGCCTGGTCTCTCCCAAACAACAATATCCAAAGTTCAAAGCGCATTGCACGAGTATCTATGCCGTATTCTACGAAAATTAACTATCGACAGTAGTGTGTGAGTGTTTTAAGTAGAAACCTCGTGTGTGGTTTTCATTTGGAAGAAAACAACGTTAAGTAGTGTCATCATCAGGCGTGACCGACTTAAGTTTCCATTTACTTAATTTTTGAACAAAAAGAAAAAACATGGCTTTGAACATGTTCCGATCTGTGATATTAGGTGCCCCCGCATCGGGTAAAGGGACAATATCTTCGAGAATTGTGAATAAATTCCAATTGGAACACATTTCAAGTGGGGATAAACTTCGGTTGCAAATTAAGAATAAAACAGGTAATTCCTGAAGGGAAAACATTTGAAGGTTTTAAATGTAAATTTGTTTAATTGCGTTTGTGTGTTTGTTAGAGATTGGCAATGAAGTAAATAAATACATCTCAGCCGGCAAATTCGTACCCGATGATACGATGATAAAGTTTATCATGAATGAGATAAATATGGCACGAGGACCGTGGTTACTAGATGGGTTTCCTCGTACAAGGTCACAATGTGAAGCGTTGTGGGCTCAACAACAATTAGATTTGGCTGTTAATTTAGTGGTACCTTTCGAGGTTATCGTAGATAGGGTGAAGAACCGATGGGTGCATTTACCTAGCGGAAGGGTTTATAATATTGATTTTAATGCACCAAAAATTCCAGTAAGTTAACAAGAAATTTCATTTCATACAAAAATTGTTTGACAAAAAGTACTAAAATATGAAAACTTTGTTTACCCGCAGGGAAAAGACGATGTAACCGGTGAGGCTTTAATCCAACGCGATGATGATAAACCTGAAACAGTCCTAAAACGTTTGGACGATTACCAGAAGAAAACCCAACCAGTAATCGACTATTTCCGCGAAAAAGGAATTCTCGAAGACTTCGAAGGACGCACATCCGATGAAATCTGGCCCAAGGTGTTGGAATGTCTCATCCGACACATCCCAATTCAATTAACAAGTCAACAAAACGTGTAATTCATCCAAAGAATCAAACTTTATATAAAAGTGGTAACAGGATGATGACAAGCAGCGCACAATCACACAGAACTCCAAGCGCATTTCAATTATTATGTAACAATGACGTAATAATGCTCCAAGCCAATGAATTAACAAATCAATATCAAAGAGAGATATATCAACGATTAGCACGGTAATATTTTAAAGTCTTTTTGTTTTCAATTACATTGTACAACGATGAATAAATATAAATAAGAGAGTTTTTCACTAGGAAAACAGCCGCTTTGCTGCTCATTTGATGAGCACAGGTTCAAACATTTCAGGTTTCAACATCTCCTAAACTAATAACTAAATAATCATTGATTAATTTTGTATGATTGAACAATTTCCACAATCATGAAAAACCAATAAACGACAATAAATTAAATGTGTTTAGATATTACAATAAACTAATGTCGAAATTGAAGACAATTTCTAGGTTATAACACCTCAAACTCCTCAGTTTCGATATAGTCATTATCCAGACTGTCAGTGCTGTATTCCAACGCCGGAGGTATTGAGTACCTCCTCGGCGACATCCTTGAATCCTTTGAATGTCCATCACAAAATACAAACATAGGATACTCCATTCCCGTCGCCGTGCTGCGTGTTGCTGCGTTTATGGTGGTCTTCACCAATTCAGTCAGCTGCAAAAACTCAGCCTTGGTCGCGCAGTAAAACCCTACACAGCAGGATGGGTCCAGTTTGCTGATGTGCAGCTTCCTGGGAGATCGACAGTGGAAGCTATTCAGAGAGAAATTGTCACTCCATACCGGCACCACTTCTTGGCAATAGTGCGGATCGAGATGTATCAGTTTATCATCTTGATAACCAACGAAATACAACGAGTGTTTGGGTCTACCACCGATTATTCCAATACATTGTTCCAAAGTCAATAAAGCAGTCAGCGCCGGCGCGTAAATCGGGTTGAATTTTTCAGCTCCCAGACGCATTGGCACTAAAAGGATTAAACTTTTCCATTTGTCAGCAAGATCACACTCGTCGAAAATATCCTGCGTGTACACCGCACAATCCTGCGCCACACAAACCGTAAAACTTTCAAACTCCTGATTCAGTTCCGTTGCTACTTTGACAGCTTGTTTGATTATATGCGCTACAGCACCAGGGCCGTACCAATCGCCAGCTTTTTTTCCGGAGCTTTCGCCTAACCCGACCAAGGAATGTAGAGAAAACGGACTGACCCGACTTTGTTTATCACCAAACCACTTGATTATTTTGCGATGTGTCAATTCTTTGCTGGCTTCTTCACTGGAGTCGAATAATCCATCAGAATTCCATCTCCAACCTTAAATTTTTTAATTGTTCTTAACATTGTTAATGATTTTTTTAATGTAAACTAGGTACTACCTCGTCCTAAAAAATGATTTACTAAAGCTTGTGCTAGTAACATTTGCCCGCTGCGTATCATACAGCCCCATCCACAATCACTTGTAAAATTCGATCCGTTCAGAAACGGAAATTCTCGTCGGTATGTCATCCAAACGCGGCTCACAAAGTCCGCTTTAAAGCCTTCGAGGCCTTCATCTTCGTCGGCTGATAACTGCAACGTGATGCAATCAAACATATTGGCTTTGTAAATAACATTAGATCATGTGGAGTTTACAAATTGAAGCCACAGCCAAGTTTGTTCTAATATTAGAACTGGTTTGTTTGTTGTTTGGTTGGTTGCTTTTAACGTTTGGTTGCAAATCATGAATTAACTATATTATTTGATGTTATCATCAACAAAATATTATAAAATGTTACACATCAAAAGGTCACACATGTTTTATTTTTACCTAACCTTTTTAAATATGTAGAAAGTATCAAGTTCTAAGAGTTACAATCGTCATAACCTTACTAATCATTTTTTAGACAAATTATTCACTTATTATTTTATAAGTGCGCTATTTTACCAAAAATCCACATATCACAATAATCCTAGGTACTTCAATAGCAGTACTAATATAGAATCATAAAAAAATATTGGTTTATTATTCTCACTATAATTACAGAATGTGCCGCCATTTTTAAATAAATCGCTTCCAAAAAATTATTGCAATTAGTCACTAACATGTATATTAAAGCTGATAAATATATATAAAGTTGTGATAACTTAAAAAAAACAAGAAAGCAAAAACTAAAACCAGCAAATCAAAATATTAAACTTATTGAAGAAAAACCGTCAAAATCTACCCACAAATCAATGAAAACTAAGTGAAATCCCAATAAAATTAACTTGTAACTTTAAAAATGATTCATCAATTCCTAGATAAAATCAAGTAATTCAAAATATCCTTAAAAGTTCAAGATACAATGATAAATCATCATGCAATAAAATATTCACACTCAAAATGACTCATCATGAGATTTCCTCATAATCTAACCACAAACCCAATAAACTAAACAACATTAAACAAAAAGTATTTTGGGAAATTTTTATGAATAACCTTCAAATTCCAACTAAAAGAAAACTTAACCTATAAAATTATTTAAATTTTCAAGGATTAAACATACGTACGATACTAGAATTATAAAGTATGCAATCTAAAATTAAAAGAATTGAAGGTTATGTTGAGTTTAAAAATACCACCTAGTTATGTATTAAGTTCCCAGTAAGCAATCCTATGCTAATTAAACTTAATAAACAAAATACAACTAAAATTCAACTAAAATGAACCCAAGTCTATAACTCAAGCCATCTAGACTTGTTTAACACTTCCAAAGAAAAAATAATTAAATTAAAGTGTTAACATTCATAACAACCACAACAATAACACAATAAACGTGTTTTTGTTATTGATTGTACCTTGATGTGCTTACCTCTTACTTTTAACTTGAAAGCTTTCAAAATAATTAATAACATCACCTCATCACAGTCATCAAACATCCATGTTGTGTTTATTGTTTATCTTGTGACTTTACTGATGTTGATTAATTATTTATTATACAAGTTATTAACAAGGTACGCAAATAAAACCTTGATAATTTTTCTTATCAGTACAGACGTTTAAAAATGTCAAGAAATTTCAAAATTTTGCAAAACCAACCAACCAAACCCAAACAATTTAAAAGAATTAATTAAATTACGTTTGCCTGGCTTGTAAAAGCAGCAACATCAGTTCCCATTTCCGTACAATCCGGACTTTCCCGTCGATGATAACACTTGCCAAGCAACCAAACAGGAGATTCTTTTGAGAAATTCGTTTTTAATTTCATTCCTAAAATATGATCACTTTAAATTAATTTCTTTAAACTTTACTTGTCAATAAAGACTTATCAAGTCATCAAACATCAAACATGCCATGAAATGTTTTCATAAACTTAATACTTGATAACAAGTAACAGAAGACTTTAACAACTAACCATATTTCACATTATTCCACATAGAAAGCAAACTATTCTTCACTTTGCCCTTATTTTCCCCATTGCTATCATCATCCAGATGATGGCCCACCGTTGTTGTCCCATTATGTTGTTGATTATTCGAAGAACTAGCACCAAACGTAATCAAGCCCGCGAAAATGTTGGAGCGTTCGCTCGAATTGGTCATTATCGAACTCATGATGTCGTGGTTTATTGTCGTTATCGATAGCGTCGTAAACTGGTGTCAGTTTTCAATTTATTAGTTTTCCATTGTTCCAACGATAGTCCATTGAATGATGAAGCAAACCGGGGTGAAGTGCACGTTTACTTTCACAGATCATTGTTACAGTTTGAGTTCATTCCACTGGACGAAAGAAACCACACAAAAATGACGAAACACTAGATTTAAATAAACTCACTACACAACATCAATATTGATGTGATATTGAGAGTGTGGGAAATAGAAGAAACGAGTATTCGAGTTAAAGTTCGTGTTGTATTGTCAGTGTGACGGCTGTGACTTCACAGCTGAGAGTGAAGTATCGTCGTTAATACAGTAGCACACTATAGAAATCGTAATCCCCCTCTATTGAAATGCTTAGCAACCACATCGAATTTATACACAGACCAAATCAGACAAACAACAGACAGAGTAGAGTAGAATCGTGGACTAGAAAACACCAGTAACCCCAAAGTCGTGCAACAGAGTGTAAAGTAAAACGCAGTTTGTATCATACTTACAAATTATAAAAACAAAAACATCAAATGAACCGGCTAATTGTGGACATATGGACTAGTAATTTATATAAAGTATAAAGTATAAACAAATGTTACTTATACAATTGTTTATAGAGCGTAATTAAAACGATAATAAACCATGTGGAGTGTAAATAACCTCAATAAACTATGTGTAAATACGTCCCTGTGTACTTGAACGCATTTGTGCGCATGCGTTACGTCAATACAAATCCAATCTGTCATGGATATTTCAAAAACTTGTCTATTTAACCTAGGCAACCAATAATACACCAAAACTTCAAACTTTAAACAAAAATCAACAAAAAACTCCAATAAAATGGATACTAAACAACAATCAAGACCAATAGACTCAAATCCTGCAACTTACAACCCTCAAGATTTACATCCACCACAAACAACAGAAGAAATCGCACAACGAATAATAAATTCTTACAAATTAATAAAACCTTACATAAAAATTCTAGATTGTGAAATTGTGCAATTTTTCAACCAAAAATTTTGGAATTTATTACCAAATGATTGGTGTGAATATCTAACGAGTGCAACCGTAGAAGAATTATCGATTTTAATGGACGCGGATAATGATAATGTAAAGAACTTACCAGAAAGTTTAAAAAAACTACGATGTGATGTTAAGACTTTATCCTTGTCTCGTAAAAGCACAAAATATCATCGATACACTCCAATATGCTGCAATGAATCTGAAAATAAAAATAAATTATTAGATTACAAAGAAATTTATGACAAAGCAACGTCGGAGTTTCCGTTTTATGAAAATTTGCTTAACTTTGATAAGAAAAAGCCTCCCTTAAGTTTTTTAAAGTACAAATGTAAAGATAAAAAATTATCTGAGATTGTTATAATGGGAGATTTGTGTTTTAAAGCTTGTGTGCATTGTGAATATGAAAACATTGATTTTATTGTTGATATTGGTGCAGGATTAGGTCATTTAAGTCGTTGTTTGGCGTACTTTTATGGAATTAATGTTGTTAGTATTGAAATGGACTCAAAATTAACTGAAGAAGCTTTGTAAGTTGACTAATGGCGACATCTATGTTACATTTTACTCATTACTATAATTATAGTTCGTTAATTACCTAACAGATGTCGTTCATCAAAAAAATTATTGAATTTTTTTTTAATTATTTAACTTTGTTTTGTTTCTTTCAGACGTTTAGACACAAAATTTTTAAAACTATTAAATAGTTTATCCCGAAGAGATCCTAAATTTAATCATCACGTGATAAATTCTTGGATTGTGCGCATTACAAAGAAGATTACACCGGACATAACCTCACAACAGTTTGTCGATATGATTTTCTGTGCACTTGAAGAACAAAACTTAACAAAAACTGAACGTTTTAAATTTGGACTTGTTGGTTTACATCCCTGTGGAGATTTGGCGCCTACAATTTTAAATCTGTATAAAACCACCGAAAATTGTCAGTTTATTACTATAGCTTCGTGTTGCTACAATAAAATGTCGATATCTAAGAACACATTACACGGCGAGTTTGAAACAAGTGAGCAGAATACAGAAAATGATCAGACAAGTAAAAATCATGATGAATTTAGTGGATTTCCTTTGAATGGATTAAAGAAATTAACAAATAAACAAAATATTGAAGATTTGGAAGTAACCATGGGAAGAAATCAACTTGGTTTAGCGTTACATGCATTGGAAAGTCATCAGGAACGATTTGTATTGGAGAAAGAAAGTTTTAAGGCTGATTTTTATCGCGCTTTAGTGGAAAAATTCATAGCGGATGTGGCGCCTGAATATAAAGACAAACGGAGAAAGAATGTGAAGACTGTGGGGCCTGGAGGTGTTACAAATTTTGTGGATTATGTTAAGCTATCAATTCCGGAGATTATGTTGGATGAAAATGTTGATAGAGTTATGGAGACTTTGAAGGGTGTTAATGAAGAGGAAGAATTTCATAAAATTTTAGCGTTTTCTGCGTTAAGACATATGTTTGCACCTTTATTGGAGAGTATTGTTTTGTTAGATCGAGTTTTATATTTAAAATACGGTTAGTAATTATTTTACATTATTTTGTAACTTTAAACACCGTGTATATAATTATTAATTTTAATTTCTATTCAAAGTGTTTTTGTTTAATTTTAAATTTTTTGGTTATATTTTATTTTTGTTAATGAGTTTTTGGTCTTTTGTTTTAGATTCGTCGTATTGTCACGTGACGCAACGATTTGAACCGAAGACATCACCACGTGTTCATGTTATAACTGCGTTTAAGAAATAAATGTCTTCTTAAAAAATTCTATTTCCTTTATATATTTTTTACCGGCGTGAAGTTAGCAAGAAACCCCAGCAAGAAATCGCCCATAAGAAACCTTAAGGAAATTTTGATAAATGCTTATAACTTTTTTCACAGATCAAAGATCAATCTGAATCTTATA
>JARJDS010038001.1:0-30157 GCA_030264155.1 Atheta pasadenae | reverse complement strand
TTTTATGTTCAAGCCCAAAAGTTGAAAAAATTAAACTAAAACTTTAACCTATAAAAAGTCTTATTTCTAACAATAATACAAAAAAATGTTTATAACAAAAGTTGTAGATAATTTTCTTGGCAACAATTTATCTTAATAACATTTTTTCCTAAACCTTACCAGTTTTGCGCAAATTGTGAATTTATGAAACAAAATTTTATGTTCAAGCCCAAAAGTTGAAAAAATTAAACCAAAACTTTAACCTATTAAAAGTCATATTTTTAACAAAAACACAAAAAAATGTTTATAACAAAAGTTATAGATAATTTTCTTAGCAACAATTTATCTTAGTAACATTTTTTCCTAAACCTTACCAGTTTTGCGCAAATTGTAAATTTATGAAACAAAATTTTGATTTCTAACAAAAATTTAAAAAAAATAAACAAAAACTTTAAATAATAAAAACTCATATTTCTAACAATAATACAAAAAAATGTTTATAACAAAAGTTGTAGATAATTTTCTTAGCAACAAATTATCTAAGTAACTTTTTTTGTTAACTGCCACCGTTTTCCTAAAAAACGTAATTTTGTAACAGTCAATTAAAAATCCTACTAAAAACAAAAAATATCCATAACTAATAAAACTTTTCTACCATTTTCTTTTGTTTTCCTCAACTTACTAACTTCCCAGTTCCAACCTTGTCTGGTGCGTGTCAAGGAAGTGAATTTTTATTACGGATTTCCTCAATTCCATAATAAGAATTTCATTTCAACCCACTCGACATTCTAACGGTAAAATGTTAACCCGCCGTTTATTTTCCGTCTTGTTTTCCGGCTTTTCCCAGTTAATACACGCATATTCCTATGTATTTATGTATCTACCAACAAAACTCCCAAGGTAAAAGGAAAAGAAAAAATATTTTTACGATTTTCACAATTTCACGATATCTCGTTTTAGGTTAGGTACACATGCAATTTTTCTACAATGTCTTAAGCAAACCGCACACACGCCATAGATGTAAACTTCCCACATGTATTTCTCTTTCAAGTTTTTAATTCTTCAACATATTTCGCATGTTTCTTCTTAATAAAAAGACTACAAATTATAATTACACGTTTCCCAAAGAAAAAAATGCATTTTTAATTAAAACACGATGTAATTAATGATAATTTCCTATTGTTTTGTTAAATTTATATTTAAATTAATACAAAACTATTAAAAGCTTAAAGTAATAATAGAATACAAGTGATCAGTCATCGTTTATTGTCAATTCTCATTATGAAGTTGCAATTTTTTAGGTTAAGTGCGTTTTATTCCGTTTTGACGCGTTTTAACGCGTTTTAACGAGTTCTAATTAATTGTTAACGCACACATCACGCACTATTACGCCTGTGTTTAAATGATAAACACTTTGTCGACGACGAGTGCATAAAAATTACGTTAATTAACGCCGGAAAATTAATAACGACTCCGCGTCGGTGAGCGATAATAATTGCCAAGAAAATTTTGCATAACTTTCACAAGAAAACCGAAACCAACATCGTAAATTAACACATGCTTTACGTTAATTACAAAAATATACTGAGTGTTTCCAAAAACTTTTAAAAATTAAAAAAATTATTATTATTTTTAAATTTTATTCGTACACCTTGTATAAAATTTATATTTTTTTATTGCTGAATAATTATTTACACCCTAACTAACGTCAAATATTGCATATGCTCGTTTTCGTACTTCCTGCTGCTTTTCTTCCTGCTGGGGTATTCTTCGTGGTAAAGATAACTAAAAAGGATACAGGATACTGGTATCCAATGTGTAAAACGTAACATGTGTGTACGTTAACATGGTAACCGTGTACAGGTAAAGACGCGTGCGGTTTTAATAAATTACCATGCACGTAATTAATTTCTTCGGCGTGGAAAATTCAAAATTTCCACGGGTAATTCAAGCGGAAAATAGACACGTTCAGCAAGAAATACAGGTAGTAGATTTAAGGATAGTGTCCACTTTCACTGGGTGTGTCGGAAATGCAGCTGCAAAGTGCAATAAATTGTTTCACCCTCGGTCCACACAACAACAAAGAAAAAACAAAACTAACGCAGACAACGAAGAAAAATCGATGATGTTCAAACCTTATCCAAGACTAATGTGTTTCAGATAATCCTAAGTAGTGGTATAAATCTTTTACATTAATTGTACGCTAAAAATTTGTTAAGATTTCTTTAAAATTTTTAGTCCAAAACTTGAAACATAGATGGACTTAGTTGTACTGTTTTGTTATTTATTTTGTTTTGAAATGTTTTGATGCAAACCAAACAAAAAACAAATGACTATTTGCGGTATTGTGAAGTATTGTGTAGTAGTTTATGTGTTTTAAAACAAAACCAGTTTAATTGTGATTGGGGTAAGTCTTGAAGTGCAGATTAAAATGCCGTACATTAACTACGCCGAGTTTTAAGTAAAACTGAGTAAAACTAAATCGTAATCTCTGTGTGTGTGTGAGTAGTGTGTTTGTGTTTGAAAAGCAGTAGTTTTTGCAACTCTCGACTCTGCACTTTTGGCGAGTTGTCTCGATGCGCCCTCCGACCGATATGTTACCACCAGAGGATCGTTCGCAAACATTCAACAACCGCGCGCACAAGTGGGATGTAATATGTGAACTGTGGCAAAGTGAGCACAAGGAACAAACGACGAAGACGTAACAGTAGTGGAACATTCCAGACCGGACGATAAATTCACCAATGTTTGTTAATTTCTCTTCCACGACGACACGACCACCACCAATCGCAATGTCAAGCGTCCACTGAAGAGTAAACTAAAACGGAAAACTAAAACTAAAACCGATGTCATGTCCTCCACGAACGTGCCGGGTGCAAGCAAGCGCTGTATACACAAGAACTTATTGGACTTGACAGATTCTTACAGTAAACAATTGAGAATTAATCAGAATAAAAAATTTAATAAAAAAAAATCAATACATTTTGTTTTGTTTTTTTGGGAAGTAACGCCATCTATTGGTAGATAGTCTTTGAAAGTTGACAATAAACGTTGTTTAACGACCTGAACCAACAAATCGTAAGCAATTAAAGCTCCGAAACGTTGAATCGTAATGATATGCACACATTTTAATAAGATTCCAACTTTCCTAGTAATAATAGGGAAAACCATCAGCAACATTGTCACTAATGTTTGCCTATTAAGTGCCAACCAAGTGCAAACTATGTACAATGACATCAAACACCATTAAAACCCAGTGGTGGACAATTACAACAAATATTTACATTTTTTGTTTTTGTTTTTTTTATTATGAAGTAAATAAATTTTATTTAATTTAATTTTTACACTAAAATTTTTTATGTTTCCTGATCCAACTCTGTGTTTAAGTTGAACTTTGGTAATAATAATAATGGTTGTTATTATCGAGTGCGAAATGTCGTCCTCCAAATTGCAAATTGCAGCGACGCGACGCGACGAGAAGTGCAAAACGGCTAATTGAAACAAAGAACGGCGCAAAGTGGCGGCCGAGGCTGCATTTTAAGTGTCACACAGAACGACGACGTCCTGAAAACATCTTGCGTTGCTTGCCAGCAAAGGAAACAGCGAAGAAGCAGCGAATTTATTGATGCAATTCGCGCGGCGGCAATGCACATTTGCGCATTATTTGCATTTCGCACTCCGGCCACGTCCCCGCAAACATTACACTGTTCTTACTGCGCTCGGGCGATGATCTAATTTAATGCCGCCAACTATTTTCGCTAATACTTCACTTAAACTCATTTTATGGTGTATAAATTGAAAGACGTTTAAATGCAACTATAAAAATTAATAATTACAAGTGTAAATGTTTAATATTACATTTTACTGTTAATTATAAATTTAATTTATTGCGTCGTTAAGGTAAAAATAAAATGTTTAGAATTTAATTTCATTTTAAAACATGTAACGCCCTCTGTTGGTTAATAAACTAACTTAAACAAAAAAACTTTAAAAAATGTTTTTTTAATTAAAAATACCGATTGAGATTAAGTTTTATTAGTAATAGATTTATTTTTATTTATTTTACATTTTAATAAATTTGTTTACTTTAAGCGAAATGAAACTAAACGTAAAAGTTTTGTGGCGCCATCTCTGTAGTTTTTTTTGTAATAATTTTTTTTAATGTTAAAAATGGATTTAGTTACGTTGAATAACGTATCATTATTTTTTTAATGTTTTTGTACTTTGGTGAGTGTAGTTAAACCAACATTTTGCAATTTTTTTCGGCACTTTCGTGTGCAATTTTAATTTCCAACGTCGAGTCGGTTAGTATAACGACGCAAACTTTAACGAAACACAAATTTCGTTCGTCTCTGTGTGTGTTTTTGCGTATTTCGTGTCCACTTTTTATGGTTCTTTTAATTCAAATAGTGCGCCAACGAACGAGTGAACCATGCTGCGTCATCGATACGCCGGTTAATTGAGGTTCCAAGCCAATTTTGGCAATTTTCGAAAGCGTCGCAACGCGTTAACGGTCACCCATAAATCGTCCTTTTTTGGCTACACCGAATGCACCAAGTTACAACAATGGTACAAGAACAGAAACATTTTTAATGTGAATAAACACAATTTATGCGGGTAATATTTATTTATTACTGCGTTTTTTAGATACAACACAAACAAAACAAAACAAAAACAAAAACAAAAGCTGTACACGCAGTGAAAAACAAATACAAACCAATCAAACAACTCATTTGTTTCAAACACAAACATTTTATATTGAATATTATAACCTTAAAATTACAATTTTAACCTCAAAAAAATTTAGTAGGAGAACTCTGATTACTTCCGTGTATCTTAAATTTTGTTTGTGGATAGGATGCACATTGCACTTTGCACATAAACTTCTCAACGAGTATATTGTAAACACACCGGAAGGATATAATACCAAGAATAGCTTTGTGGATATGCTGGCGTCGATATTTCACATGAAATATGTAAAACAGGAGATGAAACATATTCGCACATCCTGCGCCGCTTAAGATTTACGATTTATACTCACAATTGGGTTGGAGTTGCGTTTTGGTCGCGACGGAAATTCAAGCAATTCGAAGACGTGTGTAAGGGATTATTCAATGGGGTGGCGCAATATGCGGGCTCGTTTTTGGTGTATGCGAAAATTTGTCCGCTCTCATTTCCGCTACAGGACGATTCCGTGCGATTACATGATGCCCAGACACGTCACAAACACCACCGCAACAATTTCGCTTTGCATTAGGGTGCTTGAGTATCAAATGCAAGCGCTAGTGTGGGTGAACCTTTCAAGTTATAGGTACAGGACGTTATTTCGTGTCCTTTCATATTTGAGACCGTCGCCTAGTTGAACATGCGTTGTAAGTCCTGCGTCTTGCTTAAAGTGGCACGATTTGCTTTGATGTCTCTGTCGTCCTTTGCGGTTTGGTAAAAGTTGGTACAAGTGATATGCACATGTTTGTTTTTTTATATTAAAAAAAAATTGTTTTATAGCTTTTACCCAAGGTTTCGTTCGCATTTAAACCTCACAAATATTTGTGTATTTTTTCTATGTACAAAAATAATTTTTTTTATTTAAAAAAATATCCTATAGCATTTCTAAGACTTATGAGAATATGTGCACAAAATTTCATGATGATCGGATAAGTAGTTTTTACGTTATGCGCGAACAAACACACGTTTTTCCAAATTTCCCATAATAGTAGAATGTATTTTTTAAATTTAAACATAAAACAAACAAAGAATTGAAAGTTGTTTAGGTTTTGGTATGATAACAAGCGTAGCCAAAAACAAAACAAAACAAAAAACAAAAATTGTTTGGAGTAAACAGATAATATTGAGTATTAGTTTAGTTATCTGCTAAAAGATGGCGTGACATACACATTTTTTGTTTTTATCTCAATGCTTTTAGTATCAAATCTTAGTAATAGTTTTAACTCCACTTTGTGGTACTTAAATCCTTTCCTCAACATCGTTTCGTTTTCGGGGAGTGTTTCCGGTAGTGCTGACGTCCTTCAAGGAAACAAAATGCCTTTGTCCTTACTTGGGGTCCAAGCAAATTATTTGTAATAATCTTCAACGCGTTCCAACACAAAACGCCGGTTAGTTTGCAACGTCAAGAGAGGAAAGTGTAAGTTTTCACTTTAGGTCTTTAGGAAAGGTTTAAGAGGGTCGGTTTGTCTCGGTTTAGGGTTCTGAGTTCTTAGTTTGAAGTTCTTATTCTCTATTCTCACATCCGTCATGGAATAATAAGCAAAATGTAGTTAGTCTACAACTAAAACTAAAACCAAAACTAGAAGCTATTGACTACTATAGTAATAAGTGAAGAAACAAAAACCAAACAAAAGAAAACTTTAGGTGTTTTGTATTTTGTTTAGTTCTTTAAAACAAAAGTATAACAAAACAAATGAAATGTTGTGTATTGGTAAATGTTCTATTGAATTTTGGTTTGATAATTAACCACATTTTGCAAATAATTAATTAATTAATATCAATAAGAATGTTTAGAACTAAACCAAGATTCCACGCTTTATGAATTGCGTGCATTTTGATCATAATGATAAAGCCATAATTCGAAAATGGAATTTGTGTGAATTCAATACGTTGCATCCGGTGAAAATCATGAAATTTAACACAAATCGGTGTTATAACCGCGTGGATTGAGAACACAATAATGCAATTCCGATAGGTTTCGACGTTCAATTCAATTAATTCACGAAATTATTTTTGGTGCGTTGTCAAAGCCTGAAAATTGAATATCTAACTAATATGGATATTCCAATTTAATCGAAATATTGCACACAAAATTTAAATAAACAACAAATTATTTATTGTAAATGTACGGAATTTAAACCACATTTCAAGGAACACATTTCAAAATCCATTCCGCATAGCTAAGGGCGTCATTTACGTCATTTTGGGGTTACCCCAACTCTAGAAAACGTACGAACCTCAACGGGGTTGAATTTGTGAGGTTAGAGCACTATGAGTTGATACTGTTTGTGCTGGATTCAAGTATTGCGCATTACGAATTAGGAATTAAGACTTGCGAATCGAGATTTTGGAAGAGATTGAAGCAGAAAGGAGAATAGTGGAGAAATCAATGCAAAGCAAAACCGAAAATTGCCAAAACGTAGCCGAATTCTACAAGTGTATGCGTGTACCACCCGTTTACTGATCCCGATCCACCTACATAGGAAATTTACGCGTCGTTTTGTGGGCTACGGGGATTATCGACGGATTGTTTAATTAATCGGATTTTGTGCGTTCGCAGAGTCTACAAATCCTTACCAATTGTGGATTAAAACCTAAAATCTAACATAAAAAATTACGATTAATTTTTTAGGCAAAAACAACCAAAAATTTCCCCAAAAAACAAAGGAACAAAATTAAAAACAAACAAGTTACGAAATTTTATTAATAATTTGTTTGGTTTTAGTAACCAATTTCGAAGCGTAACAAAATTTGTTATATTACCCGAATATAAGCTTTGTTCATTTGTTTTTTTCCGTTGTTGATTTTTGGAACCAAATTTTATTTACATCAATTGTTTTGCTATTATTTTTCTTTTGTTTTTTTTTTGTTTACAGAACAATTCGAAGCGTTAGATGTTTGTATTGATCAATTGTTTTTTACTTTGTTGATTTTCTCGATATTCTGTTTACATTTTTTGTTTTCTAAAATTTTGTTTATTTTGTTTATTTTATTTATTAAATTAAAATGTAGACGTAAAGTAATTAATTAACTAACTTTACTTTAAAGTTTTTATGTTTATTTTTTAAATTGAATTTATTTAGTTTAGTTTCTTTAATTTGTTAATTAACTCGTTTGATTTTATAGTTTCGATCCTTTTAAGTTAATTAGGGCAATGTAAAACATTCAACTCTTTAACAAATCAAAAATAATCATTAAAGAAACTTAATTAATCAACGATAATTAACTTTTAACACGCTAAAATTACCAAAATTGAGGTTATGTTTAAAAATTAAATTTTCAACAAATTGAAACATGTCATTTTCGAATGCTATAGTTTTAGTTTGAGTTTTCAGCGGAAGTTGGTTGGCATTGGTTGGTAAATTTTACATTGAATCCACTAAATGCCAGGCGTAGTAAAATCAGAATTGAAAATTATTTGTGCTCGTCTTGGCGGCAGTAGTTAGTGCTCGGTTGGCTTTTGTCCGTATTTGTCGAAGCGTGCAACATCATCGCGAATCTGCGAATTTCAGAAAGGCCTTGAAATCAAGTGCGCGTTTGTTTGAGCGCGGTATTTTCATTTTCAATTTTGTGCTTGTCGTCAGACAAAATGACTTCGAATTGAAAAGGTGCGATTATAATTGTAATGGAAACAAACGAATTTAAACAATACGCTTTGTAAATTAGCTTCAAAGACATTCTAATTGTGTTAGTTTTGTGTTAAAACTATAACAATTATTTTAATAACAAAGTCTTATCACATTTATCACTTATTAAAATTTAAAGATTTAAGCCAACCCTGATTTTTTTATAATTAAAAAAAATGAGTTATTTAATACCTGTTAGAAGTTAAAATTTAGAATTGCGTCTTGGTACTGACCTGTAACAAAAAAATTATTAATTGTTAAAGTATATAATTAATTAAGTAAATATTTAATTAGCGTATAGTATAAAATGACTTAATCAAAAGCAATACTACCAAAACCAATACAATTACAATGAGAATGGTAAAGAAAGCATGATGATTGAAAGATTGGTAGATTCGTAGATTGGAAGAGTAAAAATCAATAGCTACGAATCAAAGAGACAAGACAATGAACGCGATTGAATTCCAGGCGTACGTAACGTACGTAATTGAAAGCAATTTACGAATGTACACAGACAAATGATTCACTATTTTCAATAGAAATTGTATATTTGATTATGGTATGGTCAAAACAAAACAAAAGAAAATACAAACAATTTTTGTTTCATTCAAAAATAACAAGTTGAAAAAAAAAACAAACGCGATATTAGTCAATGTAAAACAAAACAAAACAAAACAAAAAGATGCAGTTGCTTTTTTTTTTATTCTACTCTGTTCAACTCAGTTCAACTCATTAAAATCGTATATTCTTTTGTTTGTTTGTAAAACAAACTCAAAGCTTTTGAATATTATGTTCCTCACTGAAAACATTGTTCATTTGTTTTTTTCTTATTAATAGTTTTCAGGTTGGAGCATAAAACTCAAACAACTTTTGTTTTATTTCTAAAAACAAAACAAAACAAAACAGCAATGTGAGATATTGAAAGCGAAAAAAACAAGTTTTGTTTTATTCTGGTTCATAGTGCGTTTTGATTGTAAACAAAACAAAACACAAAGTTTTTTTTATTTCACTGTTTTACTGTTTTTAATATTACATTTGTTGTTCTATTATCTATCTTGTTTTTGTGCATTTTTTTAACAATTTAATAAATACCTAACCTAGTTTAGTTTACCGTGTTGAGTTTTTATTTTTTATTTAATTTTTTTACACTTGAGCATGGAATTTTTAATCAAGTTAATGTAAAAGATGCACTTTAACAAAACGCCACTTGTTTTTATTTCAATGAACACCAAGAAAAACAAGGCCAAGAAGCGTTTATGTTCCACTTTAACTGAGTCAAGTTTGTAACAGAGTGAAATGATAAAAAACAACGTGACAGACTTCAGTTGAGATATATACACTTCCAGTACGAACGAAAGGGTGCAGTGTGTATTTACCCCGTTTTTATTTATCAGCATACTCATTCACTGTTGCGAAATATAAATTCAAGTCGTTTTTTACTCAAGTAACTTACTACAAGTGATTAAGCGTTAACATATTGCGATAAAAACGAAACATTGACTTTTTTTTAAATAACAAATAAAAATTAATAATAAAACACGTGTTGGTTATTATTTACGTAATTAATAATCAATTAATGTTGATTTGGACCTGAGTGTTTTCTCATTCTAATAATTTTTCTCTTAGTTTATTGCGCATTGCTCGTCTTCACTTCTTGAGTCGTCGTCAGTGCTGGAATCGTATTAAAGCCAATACTGTTGCTGTATCGTAAGGGCGCGATGAGAGGAAGCGACGAACAAGGAATCTTTTATTCAGCGTCGTTTCGACTCGACCTCGGTCGTCCTCGACGCGGATTTTCCTCTCGCGCACCTTCATTTCTTTGCACGCTTGCGTTACCCTTAAACTAACACGCTGGCATGTTTCATTCATGTACTGTACAGTATACGGGAATATAGGGTATTGAGACCGTAGGGAAGGGGTGTAGCATGAGAGCATGATATGTTGGTGGTTCGTTGAGGAAGCTGAGTACACTTGTATTTGTATTTAGTACGCAAGTGTGCGTAGATTTGCGCAAATCCGTCGAATTGTTTGAATGTTTGAATGTTTGCAGAGACAACCCTCAGCACTCAATGTCTCAACTCAACCCTTACAAAACCTTCGGTTTGTAGCAGCAAGTATCGTTTTATTTAAGAGGTATAAAGATATTCGTGGGTTTTAAGTAAAATTTTATATATTTTACGTTGAAAATTGTTTAAATTGACTTTGGTTGAGTGTAGAGTTGTAAAACGGGATTTAAGTTTACCGGTAGGAGTTTAAAAATATTTTATAAGCAAGATGGAAGAACGATCATGTTTGGGCCAATCAACGAAGAGTTAGAAGCACCGGCCTACAAGTGGGCGTATTATATACATATGTACTTCGTACTAACGCGTTATGGCGCGCGCTTACGATCCCGTCTAGCAGATGGCGCTGCGTGTGTTTAAGTTGCTTATATAAAGCTTTATATAAAACTTACTTTAAGTAGGCGTGGCCTAAATGCTTTTGAGTGCTTTTAACTTGTATATAATTTTTTATTAATTAATTTTATTAATAATGAAAATGTATTGATATTTAATTTAGATTTTTGTAATGTTTGATTTTTTTTTGATTATTTTTGTTTGTTTAATGTTATTGTTAAGTAAAAAAATAAATATTATTATTTTGTAAATAAAAATTAGACAATATGTAACCATATACGACATAAGTGTCGTACAGGAGCGTCGTTTTATGGTGCGAGAGTAAAAGATCATAACCGTTTGTGGTTTCGGCGTTCTTTTGTGGAGTCAGAAGCGTGGGATGCAAGCAACATAACGCCGGGTCATTTTTTTAATAACAATCATATTACTCCAGCGCTTTTATGGCTTTTTATGGACACCCAGAGGCGGACGTTTTATAACGCCCCAACAATGATAACAATGTAGCTCGCGTAAATGCTTGAAAATCTTTAATTAAATGAAAAAAAAAAATCTTTCCAAATCTTAACAATTAATGATTCCATTTATTTTTATCAATAAAATCAAACCAAACAAATAAATAACAAAACAATTGAATAAATCATTAATAAGTTGTTTTATTCATTTGTTTTTTTTTTGTTTTAAAATAAATCAAAATATAAATAAAATGCTTTGTTTTTTTTTAACTTATAACTTAAAATAAATTCTAATTTATGAGTAAAAAGATTTTTATCTTAAAACTGCTCGACGTACCTTTTGGTTGAAGGAACAAAATAAACTTTTGATTAAACTTTGGCGGACGACCGGATGGAAACTTAATTATTCCGTAAGCCGCACGTAATATTGCGAGTTATACAAATATTTCGGCGCGCACAGGTGGCGCCGCGGCCGAAAGTTTATTTTAGTTTGTTTAAAAGGCGCAAAGCCGACCGAACGCACGTAAAATCTTAAGCGAAGAGGAAAATTTCCAAAACTCCAAATGCCCAGCAGCTACATGTACAGAAGGTACGCTTGCAGATGAAGATGAAGAACATCATCATGTTCGTTTGCATTGCCAAACGCACCGAATACGGATAGACCCGCAACGAAGAAGACTTTTGCAAGCAGACGTAATAGTCGTACATAATTTGTGTGCAAATTAATTTCATTAGTGGAATATTCTTTGAATCTGCGCGCAAATTTTAGAAAGTATCACACTTTCTTTCATGTCCGGAATGACAATACTGTTAAATTAATAATTATTTTTGATTAATACAATTTTTTATTTTGTGTTATTGATTCATTCAATTGTTTTAATATTTTCGTGAAACCCAAATTGTTTTATTTGTTTGTGTTTTGTTTTGTTTGTTTTGTTTGGGTTTGTGTTGAAAAACAAAAACCAAATAAACAAAAATAAAACCTAAAAACAAAAGTGAAACAGTTTGAGTACACACGCTTGGAAAATAAAGTACAATCATAAAGTGTGCGTAAGTGCGTAATGGTCGTAGGCAAGCGACGCCTTTACGTTTTACATTTGTCAAAATATCATTTCGCCGGTATTAAGATAACGGCCACCTTCCGAGATGGTTGTTGGTTCCACCAGTGGGCGCAATGACAAGACAAAAAGACACAAAATACAACACAAAATAAGAAAACATTGGCGATAAATTACGCCTACAAGGCTGCAATGTTTTATGTTGCACTTAAAATAAATCTAACAAAAAAACATCACATCAATTTTATTTCTAAATAAAGATTTTTATAGCTATAAATTTTATAATAAAATAAAAAATAATAATATTTAAAAAAATATATTTATAAATTTTATTTTGGAATTTTTTCTTAATAAAATACACGGTTATATTACAGTGGAGGCGCCGGGCATTTGTGTACTCGTTCACTGACTTAGTGCCAAAACGTCGACATTTTGCGTTGAACCAAGCCCAACATCGCACCGTCATATATTCACTGAGACATTTCAAAGCATCGTGCACCTTATACTACCTAACACCAACTTCTACCACCCTTAACCACACAAACCCGTTTTCCTGGTGTTAAAGTAATGAAACGTCGAGAAAAAGTATTGGCTCACACCTTAAACCCCAAAAACTGGATGCTGGCTTCCGTCGACCGTTACTTTTTAACTCTCGCAAACACTCAAACTCTCAAATTCTCCAAATCCACGTGGATGTCGATGTGGATGTGATGTGGTGAAATGAAATGGAATAGGTGGGATCTAACATGAAAGATGTTTGTGATGTGCGCCCAGTATTTGTGTTTGTGGTAGTTTCATACGAGTGTGATGAGAGTGTTCCGAGCTGTTCTGTTCCTCTGACACTTTTTCCTTCTAGTGTCAGTGTCAGAGTCCTCCAATACAAACGCACACGCGCCACAAGAGGTGGTAATGTAAAGTAGAGTAAAAGCGTGGGTTTGTTAGTGAGGGTGTGTGTGTTTTTTTTTGTAAACGTGTGTGAAAGCGTTATAATCTGTAATTTCGAAGCGTCACTCGCGTTTTATCACTCTTAGCGCGTTCGCGCTGTGGCAACGTTCTTAGATTACGTGCATTTTTCATAAGCGTTTAGATAGTGATGGTCGTGATGGCCTGATGGCTTTTTGGTAACACAAAATGTTTTAAAACAAACAAATATTTTCTTATAGAAAATTATTAAAAATTAATATTTTAATAAGAATTTTTTTGTAGAAATTAAAAAATATATATTTGGAACTTAATTTATTAAATAATTTTTTATTTTTTTTAATTTTTTTTTTTAAAGTAACACCCTGTAGTAAAGGTAAGGATAAAATTCTGGTATTAGTTCTCGTGTTTTCTCGAGTTTCCTTTAAAGCGTGAGATGAGAAAAAGAGGAAATGACGAAAAACGTGTGCGACTTTGACTACGGTTACTTTACTGACGCGGGCGGCGGCATCGAATTCATATCGGGAAAAGGGTGAAATAGGGAAATGTAAAAAATTCAAGAAAACGTTCAAATCACAAACATAATTTCAACCCTTCTAAATTTAATCTCACTAAGATTTACTATAATTCTCTATTTTAATACGATCATTCACAAAATTTAACAAAAAATTTAAATTAACACAAAAACTCATTTGTTTTTTAAATTTATTTACTTATTTATCCAATTAAAGTTTAAAAATAAAAAACAGTTTATTTTTCTTGATTTGTTTTTTGTTTTTTTTTGTTTTGTTTTGTTTTACATCGAGTTATATCGAGGTAAACAACCAAGTATCAGTTTCCTTTTTTTTGTTTCAATTGTTTTTATACTAATGATCTAAAAACAAAGAGTACTATGTTTGCTTTGTGTTTTGTTTTATGTTCAAAACATGTGACATCAATAGGTAGCATTTATTTAGTTTGTATTTCATTTGTTTATTTTTTTTTCATTGTTTTTGAATAATATTTAAAAAAAATCAAGAACGCGTTGTTTTGTTTTTAGTTTGTTAGCATCTAAACCTAATTGCTTTTGTTTTGTTTTGTTTTTTGTTTCAATTGTTTTTTACACAAGCAGTGTAACTAAAGCGTTACTTTTGTTTTTATTTGATTAAAATTTTATAACCTCAAAAACTTCTTAATTCCAAAACATAAAATTTTAACCAAACTCATCATTTACCCACGCAATTTTCCATGTATTGTCTTTTACATTTAATAATCTCCTATTAACATTAATAGTTCCTACACTTTGCTGTATTGACACTCGTAAAGTATATATTCTAACAGCAGCATAAAAATGTTTTAATGAATGAAAAAGATGAGCAGATACCGTCATAAGATGCATAAATTCAATCTCGTTACTGCAGATTTACCCTATGTGTGCGTTTGAGGGCGTTTGAGACTCGAACGCGCCCTAAAGTTTTAGATTTTATTAATAAGAGCGTGTATCATGCTCCAAAGCACGAGGAAATTGAAGAAATTAATGGTTATTAAAATTTTATCTTCATATACTTTGCCATTTAATGAGATTTTAGGTTATAAAATTACGATTTCAAAATTTCAATATAATAAGTTAGATTTATGAGAAACAAAAACAAATAAAAATTGAAGAAAAAGTTGAAGAATACAGACATTATTTAGTTTAAGTTTTAAGTAAGGGTTTAAGGGTTAAAAGATTAGAATATACACGAATTGTATTTAGGTTTGTAGGGTGTGAGTTTTGTGAGTTATGTAAAGTGTGCCAGGTGTAAATCGAATTAGGCTGAACGAAAATTCAATTTCCTAGGTGCAAATTTACAAACCATGAACATTGCGTATGAGTAATTAGTCTAATTGTAGCTTGTGTTTGATTACCAATTAAATTTACAGCTATAAAATAATTTACACAACAAAAACAAAAGTTGTTTTCACTACAAATAAATCACGAATGTTTAAAATAGATACGTAGCAATTGTTTTTGTTTTGTTTGAGCATCGATAAAAAAACAACTTTTGTTTTTCAGTTCAAAATTTAAACTACGTTTGTTTTATTTGTGTTTTGTTTTTTTTATATTTTGAAGTGTTGTAATCTCAAACAAATTTTGTTTTAGGAATATAAATATAAACATAAACGATGATATATTTTGTTTTATCACAAGAATATTGTAGTAAAGAAACGATAACATTTATAATACATTTCAGCGTTTTGTCTTGGCGAATATCAATGAATAGGTCGGAAAAGCGGGGAAAACACAAAACATGTGCGCCTAGATTGGCTTATTTAGTTTCACGCGTATTGTGCATGATGTGCGCGTGAGTGCCTTGTCCTTGTGACATTGCTTTCGGGGGTTGTTCGTTAAAATCGTCTAGGCTGTGTCTGTGTTGTCGACTTCACTGTTCTTCTATGTTCTATGTTTTATATGTTATATGTTTCACTGTTCACCCATTCAGTTGTTCTGTACGTTTTCAATGCACTCGAATATTCTGGGGCAGCAGGCACGTATTCGCATAAATCTACAATGTGCTGGAAATCTACAAGAGCTCCAAGCTGAACCTCATTTTCAGAATATGCCAACCAACCATCCAGCCAAAACCAGTAACCTTCCAATTCCATGTCTTGCTTCCATTAGTTTTTTGAAAAGAAAAACTCACCCATTGTTTCATTGTGTAGTTTGTGTCTTGTAACTTCTGGCTTTTGTTCTCTAAAATAGTCTTTTGTTTTTTTATTTATTTTTAGTTTTATTCGGTGTTGGTGGCTTAAATTTTGATCTATAAACAAAACACAAAACAAAACAAAACAAATGAAAGTAAAAGTTAAATTAAAGTTATTTCATTATCAAAGAAAAACAAAACACAAAAAAAATTCATTTGTTTTTTTGAGTTTTATTTTGTTTTGTTGACAATTTTGTTTTTGTTTTACTTATTAATAGTTACTGTTAAAAAAAAATAATTAATTTAACTCTTAACTTAGAAAACACCATGATTTATTGTTTAAGTATTAAAAATAATCGTTCAGTTATTTATTTCTTTTGTTTTGTTTTTTATTTTCAGAATATTTTAATATGCAAATATTCAAAACGGTAATTTTTCTTAGGGGTATTATTTAACGTTGAAGAATATAATGGGTTTAAATATTCTATTTGAATAGGGGTGAGTTTTAATCATTAGTTATGTTTAAATTTTTTGAAAATATTATACCACGCCGAAACACAAAGAGAGTTGAGAAAATCAAAGAATGAAAAGTTAGATGATGTTCGTTGCTTTTATAATGAGAAAAATATTCATAACATTTTTGTTGGCTTGTTTTAATTTTTTTAGTTTTTTTTACATTTAACCCTGATGGATTATGTTTCCTTACATTTTAAAAGTTTTATTTTTTTGGGAATTTTAATTATCACATTTTTTTACTATAATGCCCATATCTCCGCCATTTTTTATTATTTTCTCACCAAATTTTTATTTAGAACAGAGGGGTAGTTGTTTTAATAAATGGTTGTTTATTTAATTCAATATTTTATGTTTATTATTTTAATATAAACGGTTAAAGTTTACAATAAAAGGTAGATGTTTTGGGTCGGTAAATGTATTTAACTATGTTTTAATTGCTTTTTAGGGTTATTACGCCGCTATTTTAAAAGATATCGCATATATTTTTTATGTTATAGATAGCTTTAGAGTTATTCTATAAATTTATTTTATAAAAAGTTTTAAATTGTATTAAAATCTTTAAATAATTAACGTTCAAACGTTTTTTTTAAATTTTTAATAGTATTTGAAAATATGTTTTACCGCCATTTTTAAATCATAACGCCGCCATTTTAGGTTAGATTTTATCCAAAAAATTATTATAGATACACAATAACATATTTTATCGTATTTAATTACAAAAATGTTTAATTATGTTACGTAAATATATTTATTTGTTATTAAATCAAGTAAATTATCAAATTTCAAGTTCTATAAACACGTTTTACTGTTATTTTGTTATTTTATAGCTATAACTCCGCCATTTTGAATTTGATTTCTACCATATTTATAAATAAGATGTATAATAATACGTTTTACCGTATTTTAACCTTAAATTAATAAGTTTTAATTAGTAATATAAATTGTTTAATATTCAAAGTAAACAATTTATTCAAATTACTAAAAACACGTTTTCGCGCCATTTTGTGATGATATCTCAGCCATTTTAAACCCAAACATAACCAAATTTTTAGTACAAATAAACAATAACATACTCTTTAATGTTATAATATTATAAAGTTAAAAAAATTAATAATTCAAGCCAATAACTACAAATTTAACCTCAAAATTTAACTATTTTATTCTTCACTTTCAGAATGTAGATTTTACCAACCCTTTAACGCATTAATATTACACAATACATAATTATCCAACCGTTATCCGTTTGAGTTACCATCGGAATAGACAAATGCTGCACATAGTGTTTACACGCCAACGCAATTCTTCATAATAATAAACTGCACCTTAACCTCACACAACAGCTACCATTTACCACCGTATACAATTTGTTTGCTACAAAAGCTCTAAGGGGGTTGTAAATGACGCATGTGTAGTGGTAACCGCCCACCATGGCTAGTAGTAATCCACATGTTAGCATCCACCACAGACCAGACCATAATAGACATGATGTGTAATTTACAATTTGCATTTCAGCACACAACTGTTCACTGTAAGTCTGTAATGATGTGACTATATGTTATGTGTAATTTCTGCTAATACGCCGTGTAATTTTGGATTATTATCATTTATTATTTTGTAAACAAGGCTTGAAAATACACAACTCCAAACACACAAATAATTCTGATTTCAGTTTTCAATTTTCAATTTTAATTACCTTTTAACCCTAGTATTAAATATTAGGTATTAGTTACCAATAACACCTAACGCCATCTACCGGGAATTAGACCAAGTAAAATATTTTAAAATTTAATGATGACGTATACAAACTAATACAAACTAATACAAACACAAAGTAATATTTAATAAGCAATAGTTTACGAGATGATTAATGCTCAGTAATCACTCATTATTAATGTTACTGATAGCCTGAACTCGTGTAGGACGTAATGTTTGAACAGGATTACAATGAACTCAATATGAGATATGATTAATGTATGTGGAATATGTAATTTTTCTTTCATTACGTGAAAAACAAAGAATTATTTAATTTTATTTCTAATACAAAAGAAAACAAACAAAGCAATGAAACATAAAACAAAACAAAAACAAAAAAAAACAGAAAAAAACAAAATGTATTTATAATTTATAAAGTTTTGATTGTTTTTAATTCGACTTTTTTTAATTGAAAATTAACAACAATTTATTTTTAGTACAATAAATAGGAAATAATTACTTTTGTTAATTACAACTTTACATGACAAATGAATTTTATTTGTTTCCTATGTTTTTGGTAAAATGCGATGCATTTTAATTTAATGTTTTTGTTTCATGCTTCCACCCCAATGTGTAATCAGTTGTTTAATTATTAATTGTTAATTTACGCTTTTAAATTTTCACTAATAATCACTAATTCCAAATTTAAATATTTCCCTCTTCTTTTTGTAAAAAAAAAAACAAAAGAACTGATTCAGTTTTATTCATTTGTTTTGTTTGTTTTGTTTTGTTTTGTTTTGTTTGTTTTGTTTTGTTTTTCTTTTGTATAAATTTTAATGATGTAACATAAAATATGAGTAGATAGTAATTTTGAGGTTAGTTCATATCTAAAATCCAAATATAACCACCATAATGTTCAGCCTGTTGCTAATAATTCACGGCGTAATTGCACAACGTTCTAACCCGATTGTTCGAACACTCATTCGCATTCACAAACGTGGCGCGCGGTTTTCCCGCTTGAAATGAATTTGATGGAAATGAAATAATCGACTGGAACTAATATTCACGGCGTGTTATTCAACCCTCCACTCCAAACATCCAAACAGTAACTATATATGCTATTTGCAATTGCACCACAGCGATACCTTTGACCTAATAAACAAAATTAATAACGTAAAACATTAACAACCAGAAATATTTGTTGTTGATTTTAATTAAATTTAATTACCACTCTAATAATAACTTACCTTTTCATTTACATTTATTTCTGTTATTTAATTAATTAATTAATTAATTAAAAGTTTAACAAGTAGCGCCATCTGTTAGGAAATTAGTAAATTTATTTTTAATTTGCTATTGATAAAAAACAGTTGAAAACTTTACACTTCAATACAATGTTGAAAATATTCATTTGTTCTTTTGTATTCATCGTATTGATGTTTGCGTTTCGGGGGGAAACGTTTTATTGCATTTTTTATAAATCAAATTTTCCGACATCAAATATTTAGACATGAAGTATATGGACGTAATAGAAATTTATATAGAAATAAATGCCTGGCATATTTTTACCGGCATACATTTTTGGTTCGGCGACCGCTGAAAAGTTTCGAATGAAAACTGACGTGCCTGGACCAACCGGACCATAAATCATCGTCGGCGTTTGTGTCGACAGCGTGTGCAACATTTATTCCTGTATTGTGTCGTTTGTTGCATGTTTATAATAATAAAAAATAAAAACCATTTTTGTTTCACGCTGCAAATAAACTGATAAAAACCAATATCGCATTTCAGTTGTTTTGTTTTCGTTTTTTTTTGTTTGTTTTGTTTTATAGCAACGAAGCACACAAAAAACAAACAAAAACAATAGAAGAACATAACGAAAACGGAAGCGAAACAAAAAAAGTTTGGTAATTAAAACGTTTTAAGACTTTCTTTTGTTTTTAATGTTTGTTTAAGGTTCGTGTGCGCTCTTAATATGATTTAATATTTTTTTAATGAGATATAACCTAAAATTTGATGGAAATCATAACTTTTTTCTTGTATATTTTCGTATTCTCGTTAAATATACTTTATTACGTATAAAGTATGAGGGGTGGCGCAGTTCAAACACATTTACAAAATGATGTTTTGCGTCGGTTTTCCATCAGGAATCGCTCGCAATTGCGTTTAGGCAGTACAAACATAAGCGAATCGAGAGTAGACGCTCTTAAATCTCTTAAGACTTTAGACCTCATGCTTCAAAAGCTTGAGGGATGTTTTACGTTACACCTTGGCATGCGGATAATAACTTGTAGAACTCAATCATAAACTCTCTCTTCCGGAGAAGGGAAAAAGATCAAAGACGCTGGTTTTCTACATTTTGGACTAGTAATATATATGATCTTTCATGCGTATCGATATAAATTGAGTTCTTTTTGTTTTAGACAATTTAAAAAAAAAATATGCAACTAACGCCATCTATTATGTAACTAAAAAAGCTCAAAGAACTTAATATTGGGGTTAAATACCTAATAATTTACATAAAATAACATTGTGTATCAAATTTTAATTTTAAAGTTAAGAAATATAGGTTTATATTAAAAACCAACAGATGGCGTTAGTAACTAATTGGTTTTTTTGCTGTTTTTGCATAATAAACATTTACTTAGTTGCTGGTAGAGGTGTAAAGTGCAAAGCGGTAAAGTAGCGCGTTTGTTCAAAGTCATTTCCGCCCCGTTTGGCATCAGCACCACTAGCAGTGGCTGTCCACGGCGGCGGTTAGTTAGTAAGATAACACGAGCGTGAAATAAAAATCACGAGCGTGCGAGATGCACCACTATCATCGTAACCGACGCTCTCAACTCCCACCGACCACCTTTCACCATCTTATTGTCGTCGTAATTCACGTAATTCGCATTCTCATCATCGTTTTCTCGCGCTGCAAAACGCTTCCCCCAGCAAATGACATAAGTGATGAAATGCAAACGAAGCAAAACGTTTCGCTGCATCAATTTATTATTTAAATAAAGCTTTCTAAAATGTTTACAAAACCAGTTTTTTTCTTTAAAAAAATATTTTGTTACTAACGCCATCTATGAGCGAAAGTAACTAAGAAAGTATTTATTTGTTTTGTTTTTATTTAAAATACAAAACTATATATATATATTACTTTCTCAATAGTTTGCAGGTACGTAAAAGCACTTTACAAATGAATTTTTCGGTTTCCACCCCCACAGAACCACAAAACGATTACATTTTCTTTGTTTTACGAGTTTACCTGCATGGTCAAGCTGAAACCATGACCCTTACTGCATCTTGCACATCCTGCAATCGTTTCATATGTTGATCGAACGCTTCATTTCATTGCTCGCTTGTTTTCACCCTGGAAACAAAGAAAACCAAAAAAACTACGAAACGAAATGAAAACCAAAACCACTTTCTTAACAATACACTGAGTGTAGTTTGGGAAAGAACAAGAGTTTTCTAGTACAAGTAAATTTAAGTTTCAAATGTTTCAAATAAGAAAATGCAATTGCATCTGGTGCTCAATGTTTGTGCTCGTGGTTTTACTTTTGGAACAAGTGGTTGGGGAGTTTTACGTCCGACAGGTACAACTGTCTTCGTGTCGTGCGATGAGACGCTGATAAAGTCGACGTCGACGCAGACTACTTTTATAGTTGTCGAATAATAGCCTCGGATTTATCGAATTCGTACATTTCAGTTCTACAAAACTATGAACATGCGAATGGTACAGTGGAGGCGCCGGTCGTTAAATTGATTTATTTTATCGCTGCAGTCCTCTGCCACAACTAAATAATTCAACTATGGATTTGTCGAGTTTAGACTTTCAACAGTTATAGTTTAATGAAAAAAGTTTATTTTTTTTAAATTTTTTTATTTATTTTACAATAATAAACATAAAATATAAAAAAAACAGAAAAAAAATAAAAATTAATTACATAAATTATGAATGTATAACAAGTTGCCTAATTTATAAAAAAAATAATTAAAATATTAACCAACAGATGGCGTTACTTGTTAAATTAAACAAATATTGAGTTTATTAATGAAAACTAAAATAATAATAGTTTTAAACAATCAATATGTCTTTGTATCTATTTAAGCCCCCTTCCCTGCGCACTCTAAAGTTGTGCTTTTGTTCATTTGAGACTTAAAACTTTACTGTTTGACGTTGGTTTGATGTTGAAAGTTTTCGCCGTGCTCGCCGCGTTCTTGTTCAACAGTTGCCCAAGTCTTTCAATAAAACACGTGGGAAGTTAGGGCGTCGGGAAAAGGAAAACCAACCCGACCAACCGGCTAATAATAGTAATTACAAACTTTGCTATTGTAAATTGTAAATCAAATTTTCATAAACCACACGCAACACAAAATCAAAATTTTTGTTTTATAAACAACGTGTCATTGTGTGCTTTCTTTGTTTATTAATTTATTTATTTACACATTTTACGAAGAGAACACTATTTTAGAAAGAGAATTAGTAGTTATAGTTTTACTAATTAATTAAGCTCGGATGGGCACGAGCGCACAACACAAACAGAATTGAATTGAACTAAAATTTTCTAGTGCATGTGGGATTTGAAAATGGATGAAGGCCAAACTATCCGATGCTAATCAACAAATATTAGTTGAGTTTGAGTAATGTGGGCTGTAATTTCGAATATTGCAATTCAATGATTTAATCATTCAATGAGTAATGACGGTAATGAGTAATGAGTAATTAGAGATTGTGATGTATAAACATATTTGTTTGTTTTTAGTTATATTTACTATTAATTAATTTAATTAGGGTGGCATTAATTACTAAAATTTTCATTTTAAATTTAAAACTTTATGTTGAAAAAAATTTTAATTGCGTTTTAACTCATTTTTTGATGCAAAATGCATAAAAAGTTGCCTAACTTTTATTTTTATTTTTGATAAATTAAATTATTAAATATTATGGTTATTTAAGGATGTAAATTTACATATATCTTTATCTAAAGTTGAAATTAGTTTCGTGATTCTATGGCGATTACAATCGCATGCGTCGATGGTAACAACAACGCACGTCGTCGTTACACAGCCGACCATTCGCTCGTTATTAATTGTAACTAATTAATAGTTTGCTTCAGTGCTCGCTCGTCTCGCTACGCAGTGCGCATAAATCCACCCACATCCGGCTGCCCTTTGAAAAGGAAGCAGCCCAGCGCAAACTAACGCCTATCTTCATTTCAAGCAAGCCTTTGGTACACTGACCCAAAGCTAACATTTTCATTTTGGTATTAACACACAACGAAAGTGGAAACCTGCGGTGGAAAACCTGCAATCGGAGGCTCCAAAACTAAACAGCAAAACAGGGTGATTTGTTTTATCTGCGAGTGGGTCACAATAATAATTAATGCGTAATGTGTTTGCAAATTGTTCGTTACGTGCATTCGGTCATTAGTTATCAGGGTGTGTTATCAACTAATTGCACGTCAACCACAAGGGTTTAGGTGAGCGTACGACTTGACACTACCGGTTTCTAATTTCAAACAGTTTACCAGATCGGGACAGGAACAAGAAGATGCCAGACGCAAGACAAAGTTTTCAATCTTAAAGTCAAGGCGGCAAGACTTGAAGTCATGATTGCTGATTGTTATCTTAACGTGTTTTGGGTTGCCTACATTACTAACATTTTATTTAATTATTTTAATTAATAAAACAAAACAAACAATATTATTATTTATTGAATATTGGTAATAATTATTTTCAAAATTTTAAATTTAAAAATTTTATTTTAAATTTAACCTCAAATATTAAATTGGTCCAGTTATGTGTACGTTTTATGAGTGGCCAAGTTACTAAAATAATACTGACACACGTGTATAAATATAAAACATTCCAGTGTTTGCAATAAACGTATACATACGGTTTGAGTGTGTTGTCCCGGCGCCTCCACCCGACTGACATTACACTGCTCGTAGCTTGTTTCTAACTTTATGGCGGTGGGTTTTTATTATTTCGTTTTTTGGTATCTTGAAACAAGAACAGCGTTCTTGACTTAGCTAATGGAGCACAGCGACAGTGACCAGTGGCCAGCTTTAACGCGACAGAATAAACATTTCCGCAATAAAAATATTGTCACATTTTGTGGCGGAGTATTTTTTTTTAAACAGGTTTTTAGTAGATGAAGGAGACAATGTTAAAGGACGGAGTTGGAAGTACTTAAAGATAAAATGAATTAGGTAATAACATATTATCATAATGTTTTCTTTTGTGATAAAAAAAAAGTTATGATTTTTTTTATTGTCGATTTAAATTTTTTTTAGATAACTAAAAAGATTTATATAAATTGTAAATTTATTTTTGTGTTATTTATTAAAAAAAATAAGAAAATTGGAATTTTAATGTTAAAAATTAAATTTTTAATCAAAAAAAAAAATTTTTAATTTTTTTTTGTGGATTTACAGAAAATAAAATTTGTAGGTTATAATTTTTAATAAATCTATATTGTTATCACTTTAATTTCAACACTACAGCTCTTTAAAATTAAGAATTTAAATTTATAGCTTAAAATTATAAAAAAAAAATTTGAAAAAATTTAATAAAAAATAAAATTTTTCGAAAAATCTTTGAAATGTTTACTAATTTTTAAAAAATCCATAATTTTATTTTAAATTCTTAAAACAAAGAAACTAAAAAAAATAAAATGTTTACTTGCATAATTTTAAATCAATTATTCAATACCTAAAACCCTATTCTACCCTTAATTCCTTTCCATATACCTCAATTCGCATAGCGTGAGTGTACACAATTTGCAAACCGTTCATTTAAACGTTAAATCGTTCGATAATACTCGTTTCTATACTCTTTTTTCAGTTTTTCAGTTCCTACTCTTTATTTCTTGTGTTTGCTGCGTGTATGCCCGGCGCATCCACAGCGCCAATCCCCATACACATTAAACCACAACGCTTCTACCTTTTTTGCGTTAACGTACACGCAAATCCTTTATATGAACCCAAACCCCCGCCGGCTTTTACCAAGTGGTGAAAAAATAAGGAAACCTATAAGAGAGACGAGTACAATAGAAAAAAACGAAAAACAGCAAAACCAATATTAATCGCTTTTTCCTGTCTGTTTCTGCGTGTGGCGACACCGACGACGCGACGCGTTGATTTGTTCGCAAGGGTGAACCAGTCGAAACAGTACAACCCTAGCAAAATCTGATTGTGAATCGATAACATACCACACCACAAAATACAAAAAAAAAAAAAACAACACGATAAAAACAAAAAACGAATTTAAAATACACACAAAGTGTAATTAAAACCAAAAACTCTTTTTTCGTGTGCTTCGTGTGGTGTAATTGCAATTATTTTGGAATGAACACAAAGGCAGAGTCATTAAGTTTGATTAAATTTTTTTTTCTAAAAATATACAATGTTAATACAATGTATAGTTGGTTGCCTATTTTTAAAATTTAAAAAAACAAAATTTAAGATAAAAAAATTAAAAAGATATTTATTAAAATTTTAATTTAAATAGCATTATGTTAGGTTAGGCGTTAGGCATTAAGTTATACAACATTTATGTACATTTGGTTGCCTAATTTTAAAAATTTTATGATAAAAAAACTAAAGATGTATTTGTTTAAAGATAATTCTATTAAAGTGAAGACAATTATGTTAAAAGTCTCACCTTCACTTCACAAATAAGGGATGGTTTTAACCTGCAGTTAAATGAGTAATTAAACAAAAATTAATTAAACGCGTTCTATCAAAACCTCGGTAGGTACAACATAAACATGACCGTTTGGTAATTCGACTCTAATTTCGACGTTTCCAAGGCGGGTACATTTTGAACGTTCAATTATAGTACAGAAAATTAATTAAACTACGCAAAGACATATACAGGGTGTCATAAATATTTTATCTTACCACATAAAGCACACAAATTATGTTATCAATTAAAATAGTAAATTTTATTCATAAAAAATCTTAAAATTAAATTTAATTCTAAAAAGTTAAAAATTATTTTTAAGGGTAGGTAAAATTGTTAAGTATTTGTAGTAAATGCATTTAATGTATTAATACAAAAGCGTAATATTTGTGTTTAAATATCGTTAATAATGCTTTATCGTCCTGAACAAATACGCAACGCGACCCGACGGCTTTAAGCAAACAGCGTCTTAGTTTCCTTAGTTTTCCAGCTGCCCCTTAACTCAAAGCTCAACTCCGACGAAGAGTTTTGCACGCACAACGTATTGTTAGGTTATGTCAAACTTAACAAAAGCTTAAATTAATTATTAAAACTTAAAATTCACCGTTTTTTTTTAGTTTTTAATTTAAAGTTTAATAGTTGACTATAGGCAACCAATAATACGTGTATACTTAGTTGCCTATATTTTTTTTTGTTTTTTTTTACCAAAATAAATAAATAAGCTTTACATTGTTTTACATTCTTTGTTTTTGGTGCGGTTTTACTTGGATTTATATTTATATTTTGTGGTTTACATTGTTTGAGGTTAAATCACATTTTACTCCGCAAGAAATCATCCAAAATCTTTGATTCTTTGTGTGTTGTGTGTCGAAGAGCATACGATTGATGAGGGTTTAAGCTTCGCAATAAATTCGGTATTTTCTGCAAGGGGGTAATACTAAACTTTACGATTGTTTACTTTACCCCCGCCGTACATGAGCTCGCGAGTTATGGAAAATCGCGGAAATAAATTTCGGATTGCAATCACGCCAAAGCAACAAAAGCAAAGTTGTTTTTTTTTTATACGCAATATAAACTCGTAGATTAGAGACAATTTATTGATACATGACAAATAAAACAAAAGACGCACAAAACATTTTGACTGCAACCAGTTATACATTAGCGTGAGTATATTTGGTTGCCTATATTAAATACTTTTGTAAATGTTTTGGATTGTATTTTTTTTCGCCTAAACGCAAAAAAAATGATGGAATGTCTAAAACTCGAAATCGATATTGTTTTTTTTTTTTGAAGCGCGTTTTCTTTTACCAACGTCTCTTGCGTATATTTGGTATCCTCCGCGTCGAATATTATCGAATGCCCAAAGGTATATTCAGACTTTATCGCAATTCGTTTCGTTCGGTTCCGTTTATTTATGTATTTTCTTACATTTCTTACAACGGCGGCGGCGCATTCCTTATTTTCAGTGCCGACATTCCGCAACTCGGTGTTTCTTTGTGAATGTTCGATATTTCTATTATTTTCCACTCTTTTCCATCTCTCTACAACGCCCTGAAAACGTTCTTATTTATTTTTGTTTCGCGTTTTTTCTTTTGGTGAATTTTTGGCGGAAAAAATATTTTTCAGTGAGTGTGGAAACCATTTTTTTCTTGTTTGTTTCGTTTTGAGGGCGGAAAACAAAAAGAAAACTTAAACTTTGACATGTACACGAGGGGGTGGAAAAAATACAATATTCAAAATCGAATGTGAAGCCACAGAACATGATCTCAAAGGTGCAAAATGTATAAAATGTAAACGTTTGAAGGATTGATCACTGTTATTGACTTGTGATACTCGCATTTGAAAGAAATAACCAAAAAAATAAAAAATGAAATGAACCAAAAGTTTTACTTTACAAACAAAAAATATCATATCAAACGAGTATGAAGGACTGAAGAGGGATGAAAAAAGATTTAACTTTTTAAAAAAGCAAATAACTGTCTTTTTGTGGAATTGCTTCATTCGTTTTGATCATTTTTGGCGTTGTGAACGTTTCCGGGGATGATACACTCGCACATTCACGCCGTTTTAAAGCTGCAGAGCACAATATCGACGAGGACAAATTTATTGCGCATAAATTTGGCTTACATGACAATTTGTTTTGACTGCCCTCGAAATGTTGCAAATAAATCATTCATTTACTGCAAATACTTCACTCTCAAGGGTTGAATTATGTATTTATTAACATTTTTGTTAGTATTTACGTTAAACAATTTACTAAAGAACATTTAAGATTAGTTTACAACTAAAAACAATAATTTGTTAATTAATAATTACATTTTTAATTTTTTTATTGAAAATTTTTTGATTTTTATTACAAATATTAAAGAAAAACTAAGAAAAAATTAAATAATTAATAATTTTTTTGTTATATTGCATTAAGTATAAGTTACTGAATATAAAATTAAATAACAGTTTTTTTTCACCCCTTTAGTTTGTGATTTACAACCCTTTAAAGTCAAAATTTAATATTTTTATTGAAAATTTTGTCATTTTTTTACAAATATTAAAGAAAAAATAATTGAATACTGAATAATTAATAATTTTTTTGTTATATTGCATAAATAATAAGTTATTGAACAGAAAATTATGTTACAGTTTTTTTTCACCCTTTTAGTTAGTGAGTTACAACCCTTTAAAGTCAAAATTTAAAATTTTGCAATTTTTGTGCAAAAAAAAATTAATTTTATTTAAATAATTTTAGTAAATAAATAAAAAATATTTATTTGTGTTTTGCGTTAAGTCTTTCAATTCTTTAAAATAAAACTTAAAATGTATGCAACTTTATTTGCATTTTAATCAAAATTTTGCTATTTTTTAATTTTTTTTTTTAGAAAAAAATAGATTATTTAATAAAATATAAATTAAAAATTATTTTTTAAATTTGTACAGTTTAAATGTTATGTATATTTGGTTGCCTAAAATCAAAAACAGAAGTAAATTATATTTGTTATATTTTTTTCTTCTTACATTTTTTGTGTGTCAGAAAAATAAAATTTAAATCAACGCTTTGCAGATTTGCATTTTTTACATGAACTGCGAAAGTGTCAATACAACTGAGGACTCTGGGCGAAAAGCTCGCGCATTTGGATTTTTTTTTGTTATTTTCATTCAGCCAAAGCGTGAAAAACGCGATATAAAGCAAAATCGCAAACAATGCGATGCAAAACACAGCGTTGCCTCACGTCACACGCGTATAATTCGCGTGGCAGAAAAAAAAATGCTCAGATTTATTAACTAAACACGTGGAGCCGTAGCGTTGGCAGCTCAAATGCTTTTCGTCAAAAGCCCGACGCGCCATAAACTTTAATTTTAATTTTCATTTATAAAGTGAACAAATATTTCTATTCAACATCAAATAATTAAAAATGAAAATGAATAAAAGTTTGTTTGTTTTAGCCACTGCACAAAACAATAAACAAACATATAAAATAAATTAATTCGTATCTAAAAATAACTAAAAAATAAAAAATAAACGAGGACATGTCACGTATTTGAAAAACGAGCCGCGTGTGCTAAATCCGTGCGTTCCTACAACCGTTTGGGTTTTATAAGGTTAGGTTTGAGTTCGTTTGTGTTTGTTTGGGTTTGTAGGTTATATGTTGTTAGTTATATGTTAGTTTACATTGTGTGAGGGAAAAAACCGGAGAGAAAACATGAAAAACTTACAAAAACTCCAACAAATTGGTGAATAAATCATTAAAAATGTTCGTTTTATGCTAATTTCAAAAAAGTCACAATGTGAATACGCGGTGCGCATGTTTTTTTTTTTATTTTATAAATTAGAATAGAATAAAATGATTTAAAATGTAAACTAAATATTTTTATTTTTACCATTATAAACGTTATAATTTTAATTTAATTTATAAATAATTCGGGTATAACGTCGCTGTAGTATTATTAAGTGTATAGTTGGTTGCATATAATAAAACGTTAACAGTGTAGGTGTAGATTATGTTTGATGGAACCAGGCGTAACGTTAATTTACATTTAATAAACAAATTTTGTTTTTTTCGTTGGCACTAATGCAAGTGCAACAGAGAACATCCAAACGATTGTTTCTGTTGCAGTCAGTTGCATTAATCAAACGTGTTTTGTTTTTCTATGCCAAGAAAAAGAAATATTTCACGAAGTTTTCGTGAATATGAGTCATAATAACGTGTGTGACGTCATGAAATCAACAACAATTCAAACAAAACACTAACGATCGATTACGAATTTTTCGCGCTGTTTTTTTTTCAAAAAATCAAAAATTGCTCAACTTTAAGAGCAAAAATAAAATACTTAGATTGCGACTTTTGACTTGAAATAAAAAAGAGGTGAAAGAGCAACTCTTTGGCTATCATATAAAAATAACAAATGGATAATTATATAGTTAGGAAATAAGTTATAGTCAATTTTCCACGACGT
>JARJDS010037903.1:0-41562 GCA_030264155.1 Atheta pasadenae | reverse complement strand
TATAATTTTGTTATTATTTTATTATTATTTTGTTATTATTTTATTATTATTTTGTTATTATTTTATTATTATTTTGTTATTATTTTATTATTATTTTATTATTATTGTGTTATTATTTTATTATTATTTTATTATTTTTAGAAAAAACAAGTAAAAAATGATCTAAATTATTACTTTTTTTATTATTTATTTATTAATTGTTTAAGAATTGAATACATTTTGATGCCAGTTCGATGACAGGCGCTGGGATTCGAACCCGGGTCGCCTGGTTGAGAAGCGGGCTCTTTGGCTCCTGAGCCACGCTGCCCCACTGACGACAGACAAACTTTAACCCGTTAAATGCAAACTTTTCGAATTGCTTCACTTTACACGAATCACGGATCCTCTCTTAATGCCCGCTTTAATCCTATAGCTGGCGCTGTGGTAAAATCAACAATTGAACCTTTTAAAATTAAGTTTTTTCTATAAATCAAACGGCATAACATTTTTAAGACTCTATCGGTTAAGCCAAAAAACAATATTTTCAATTGTATGAAAATTCTGCTGTGGCAAAAAGGTTTATGTAATTATTTAAAATTACAAAAATTTGCATCCATATTTAGCTATCTTTGATTGTATGATAATGTAACCGCTTATCAGCATGCCGCTGGTAGCGTTCGCTCCCGAAGGTGATAAGCATACTGAGGATCCACCATCACCCGACGCGTTCAAGCCTGGACGATACATATTACGTTCGGGGGCGTTCGCGCCCCGATAACATCGCGTTCGCCGCCCGCTCGCTTTAAAAACTCCGCGCTCCAACTTCGGACTAAGAATCATTAAGATAAAGCCGGCAGATTAATGGAAAACTGTAGCGGAAAATTTTACGGAAAAATTACACTACTTTATATCATTTCGCGATAACTTTTTTAAAACGTTATTATACGACTTATACAACCACCACCACTCCTTAGAGGGTTTAAGTTTAACATTCAAACATAAATTTAACAAAAATTCTTCCTTTACAACTAAGTTATATATTCAACATACATTTCCAACCTCTAACAACTTGTGCAAGCGTAAAATAAGTAGGTAAGTAAATTACTGTCGACTCAAGGTATAGGTATAGAGTTAAAAGTAAAATGTAAAATGTTATAATGTTATAATTAAAATATGTATCTAAATGTGTCTTATTAAGAGATAAGAGCATACTTTGTGAGTACTTTCTAATTGGAGACTTTTATTGGTCTGATTCCCGGGCCCGGGAAGGAATGTACAAGGTGCTCAAAGTGAAAATCGCCATTAAATAAATGTGTCTGCCGCAGTGGCATCGAAAGAAATAAATCGTCTAACGGATCAAGGCGTAAACTCCGTTTACCGACTCTTGATTTTTCCCGCGTGGCAGTGCCAAGCGAAGACAGATTGGTGGCTGATACACGCCGGCGACAATCGCAATCACGTACGTTTCACATTCGCGGCCCGATATCCGCTGATATTAATAATTAATGCTTCCATTAACATTAATTACAAACGAGTAACGAGTTTATTATCACATGCCATTTATAAGATTTACCTGTATCGCAAGAAATTAATTATGTGTACACCCAGCAAACGAACAGCTAATGAGTAATATCTTAATAAAGTTCAATTTTACCGTTTGTTATCTTTAAGAGATTTAATTTAAGAATAAAACTTAACTTAACCTCAAAATATTTGACCAACTTTGGTTATCATTGTTACTAAACGTAATAATTATAATATTTATATGAAGTTTCTTTAAAGTCTCATGTTTCAAACTCATTCATCTTAATATTTCGTTGATGTATTCGCGATAGTTTGGCGTTTGAAGTATTTTGAATAAATTTAATTTGAAGTCAAAGACTTTGGTTCTGGTTTTGTGTTTATCAAGTAGCTGTAGCTGGAGAGTAAAAAAAGGGCAGTAGATTTTCAAAGTTTATTAGAATCGCGATTGTCGCCGTGCGTTCGCGAGTCCTGCGAGTCCTCGCGCGCAGTATTAGCGGCTTTATCGGTCGCTTATCGCCTCAATATGCTAATTCGGCGTTGGTTGCTAATGTTGCGTACCTTCCGATTTTTCTGCTTGCATTTTTACTTCTACTCTTAACCACACTCACAACGACCAACCTCTAACCTCACTCTTTCAAACAACATTTCCTCCACAACACAATAACAATAATAAAATAACATAATACTTAATAACATTAATAACACTTGAGATTTCAGGAAAATGTTTTAATTTGCATTTATATAAAATGCAAATATAGAAAAAAACCATTCGGGTCTCAACCGTAAAACTAATAATTTCTGAAATCATACATATACAAAAAGATAAGTTTGGTTTTTGGACGCGCGAGTAGTCCTCCAAAGCATTGTTTTCCATTTCAAGCGCGCCGGAATTCGTTTCCTGATCGACGCCGCCTGCGGCCGAAGACACGGCCTGCAAGCCGTCCGCCAGGAAATGAATTTTAGCGCCGGCCGTGCGCGACGTGCTTACACACGCCTGGTGCTTGCGTTCCTTTTGGCGCGCGCGATACAGGATTGCGCATCAAGCGTCGCCATCCAAAAACCCGCCGGCACCAAAGCGTACCCCATCACACCCACCCTTCCACTCTCCACCACCCATCATCTATTAGTGAACAATGAGCATGGAACGACATACAGCGCCTGCCACGCTCTGTCAGGATAAATCGTCTCGTTCTTCCGATTTAATATTAATGCAAAACAGACGCTTAACATACAGCTACAATCATCATCATCGTTTTATTTTACATCATGACACATCATAACCTCTAATACACCAAAAATCTCCATAAATAACAAATATAGAAAATGAGAATTGCATTTTTGTATAGCTAAAACAACAACTTGTCCACGTCACGACGAGCCGTTTTGACTGTGACTTGAACCGATTATTTTCAGACGTTGAAGTAAACTCCGACGGATGATAAAGCAGCTCAGCGCCGATACGTTATTGAGTGTTTTTATGTGTCATTTGTTCGACGCGCGTATCAATAATGTGGCCGATATTGGGATCGCGGTGTCTGGACGAATGCCCGCTCGCGGTAATCGTATGTATCAAATAATGATTTTCCGTTGAAAGCAAAACATAAAAAAGTAGTTCCCAAGAAAGGAGCGCGCGCCAGCGCCACGCCAGCGCCGGCGAGATTGCGCGGGAATGGATTTTACCTATTTGCTTATCAGCGTGAATAATTTATGCCCATTAATGTGCGAGATTAAATTCCAGCTGTCCTTGCGGTTTATCAAAATCATATCTGTGTGTGTTGGCCGGCGCACCGCGAAGAGTGCTTGCGACGTAGTTGCACAAGCCACAGACAAAATCCTTCATTTCCAGACTTTTTATTCACATTTTATGCGAAACTTAATTTCACAAAATCAACCATATCTATAGATTTACATTTAATTACAAATTAAAAAGCAACGCTGCGCATGCGTGCGCTTAAAATCTAACCTATAATAATTAAAATTTTATATTTTCTGAACTTTACGATCACAGGTCGGTCATAATTCATTTCAGCACTTCATCGGCGTTAAATCATTAATCAGGACTATCCAACCCCGGTCTTTAAACGAAAATTTAAGATTTTACACGAACGATGACTCGAGAGTGATGTATTATGCAGTAAAAAGGCAATTGCCACCTTCATGTCGCTCTCGTGACTCTTCGTCGCTGGATAACATCCGCAAACATAAAGTCCAATGCGACACAGTGCTAAACTAAACATCCACCCAAAGAACAAGTTCACATTTTCACTAATTCACTCATCTCCTTAAATCCTCGCCTAATCTTTAAAAGAATGGTAAATAATTCCAGTAAAGAGCAGAAATATAACATTTCCAGTTGATTACTTCCTGTCACCAGATCGTAAACGTAAATGTACATAAATTGCAAGAGTTACTTAAGTGTTAGTTAAAGAGTTACTTACTTTTGATGCGATAAACATCTAATTTACATCTAATTATTAGAACACTGTTTGTAAATGTTCATTGCGTTGTTAAAATTGCGTTTATTCCTTGTTTTCAACGCTCTGAACGTTTTAAATGTTCAGGAGCGTTGTGTGGCGGGTGCTTATTTGTATTTGACGGTGCACCACCCCCGCGCTTGACATAGACAAATGTACATGTTACTGACGAACCGGAAACGTCATAAAACAGGCGTGACACGCGCCGTCCCCGTTTGTGCCAATTTGCATATTGTGTGCCGCACAAACTAAACAAGCAATTCGCACACAGCGAATACAAATACGTAAACTGATGACAATGAAGAATAATCATCAGGATCAGGACCATTTACAACCGAAACAAGAAGGATTTAATTTTTAGGTTTTAAGAGCACTAAAAATTATTAAGAAACAAAAAAAATGGAAAAAGTGAAAAATTATAGCTAAAAACTAAAATAATCAATGTTCCTTTACATAACCTTAAATTAGAATTTTGTCAGTCTTAAATTTTTCGATGAAATGCAACTGAAGCTTAAATATTAATGTAAAATCAAACAGAAACAAATAACAACGCGTAAATGAAACACGAAACTTGATGATGTTTGATGATGTTTCATAACGCACGAAGGTGCAGTGGGATCGTTTGTCATCTGCCGCCTCCACCGCCGTCGCCGCACACGAATCGCGCGTGTATCAATCAAAATCTTTCGCGCGACGCGGGCACAGTTATAAAGGAAATGCCTTAATCTCCGCTTCATTTTCGGATTGGAGCGCGCGATGCATTGAAAACGAAGCAAACGAAGCATCGCGAAACCGAGTAGTAGCTGCTATGCATAGGCGACGCGAGACTTGATGACGAACGACGATTTTAATTAAAATAAGAAAACGCTACAATCTTAATTGCGGCATTAGAGTACTCTAACACGCCTAAATCATGTAAAAATTCATAACGCAAAACGACGAACTCAAAAAACTCAACACAAAATTATAATGCATTTTTTTAATTTCAATTTTTTCCATTGTACTTAACTAAGGATGAACACCACCAAGCACAATGTATTCAAGTGTTTTGTTGGTAATTAACACGGAAGATAAAAGCAGTTTTTGCTTCAACTAATAAATATGTAGCGCATTTTTTGTTAATGCCATAAACGAGCTTAACGAGTTTTTTTTCATCGTCGCGTAAAATGAATTTTAAACTCTTGGGCGATTCTTTCTTTTCCTAGACGTTATTTTTTTTCGGTTCCACAGGGCCGCATTAACATATGAAACTTCTCGTTGTTTCTCAATGTCGCACTAATGCGATGGCAATGTAAATACTTTCTTTGTTATCTCCGGCGCAGAATTCTAATGCGAGCCGCCGCAATAAAGGTGCGAATTTATTATCAGATTCGCGCATTCTCACGTTCGCAGGCCGCGAACCTTTAACTTCTTATTCCCCTCGCTGATATCCCACATGCAATTGCACACACGAACGTGGCTGAGATTGGAGTGCGCGCATCACAAGTTGCAATTGCATTCAGTCGGGTGTTTGTTTCGCATGTGTGCACGTGTTGCAGCCGCGCGTTCATATCGCGGCGTGCGCATGAACAATTTGCACATTATTTGTAGTTAGCACTTTGGTTTGGTCGGGAAGTCGTGTCAAGATGTGTGTTTTCCACTTTTAGCGAATGCGTATCGAGAAATGTGCGGAAAACGCAAAGATTACGATTGCGCATGCGTACACTCATCAAGCATCCTATGTGTGTAAGTTTTCAGTTGAGGTTAGTTGTGTGTCGGTTTTATCTATTGCCGTTTGTTTGCTGAAATTAATTCCAAGCTCGCAGGCGCGAGATCAGCCATTAATCAACGACACTCTGAGGCAGATGTTGATGGTCCATGTTAAGAGAAAATCTATTCCGATGTGAACTTAAATTTCAACATTCACAATGTTTTAGTAAATAATTTTTTTGTTGACCGTTAGATGGCGTAAGTAGCCATTTAAAAAAATTAGTATTAAATCAATAAAATGTAAAGAATTTATGTCATCATCCAACATTTATTGTATGTCAATGTGAAGTTTTGAGCAATTTACATACCAACCTACCAGCATTCCGAAGTTATTTCAATGATTGATTGCACCGGCGGAATGCAAATTACCCAACAACCCACGAATAAATTCATTGACTAAGCGCATCCTCGTAAACCAATAACATCAATAAATATTGAAAAATGCGAACGGATTGATCGTCCCGCCGGCCGGCCTCTCTCGATTACCGTTCGCCGATATCGTCAGGCGGATCGTCCTCAAAGACGCAACTTAATCCAACCGGTTTTCGCAATATTAATAAAATTATTTCGACACTATACTTATCAGCCTGTATGCGCGCGGTTAACGGAATGCCGACCAAACATCATCGGGCGCTATCACACACACGCCAAGAAATTTACCAAGAAATCCAATAATTCAAATTTTTATTTGTCGCGCATAAAATGCGAAAACTTCCAAATCGCACATAAAGTTGCCAACCAAGATTTAGCAACAACTCCGGGTTCAACAAAGTTAAACACCTACAACTTTAATCTGTGGCTTCATGAATATGAACGCCAACATAACCACACTTTAACGATATAGATACGAGATATTGAGGTTATGTGCGCGTCGCAGGTGACCGCCTGTATGCGAGCGCGTGATAAAAGCGCACCACAAGAGTGTTCTTTGCCCGATAAAACAAAAGCCCACGAGCGACGGCCCGAGTGCACCTCCCGACGCAATATATTTATTGATTGCTTATCGGCGAGCGCGCGCCGGCGACGTACTTCGGAGAGTCTTTAGCTTAAGTCCTAAGTCCCCGATGAGCACCACCTTGATAACACTAAGGCGCGCATCAATGCGACAACGACGACGACGCGCATTACGTTTTAGTTGCGTTCCTAAACGCAAGACAAATGCGAGTCAAACTAACACTCGCGGATCAAAGTTGAAAATTAGTTGTCATTAACCGCACGCATTGAAGACGACATACGAAGAGGTAAGATAGATATAAAATAGTTGTATATGTGTGTGTACTTTCAATCTACACACAGCCCCGCAGCGCATTAGAGGAGTAATCGGTACAATGTTACGTAATCATGGCTTGATTACGTTTATAATGCGCAACGCATGTAGGTAAATCGACGGTAAATAGAGCCACTTTCAATCGGTTTTAGAATGAAAGTTTTAAGTTGATAGACTCATCAAGTCATCACAGATTTTTTCGATTAACTGAATGACCACCATGTTAGGAAACAAAAAACGACACAAAAACAAAAGACACAAACAATCACAGCTAACTTGATTTCTACCAAAACAAAACAACCACAACAAGTAAACAAAAAAATCAACATAGCTTATGTTCAGTTTGTGTGCTTGTTTGTAACTTGTACTTGTGCAATATGCAAGCAAACGTCGTGGTACTTACAAATCTAGTCTTAGTTGTCGAATGCGAATTTGTAATTAATTAACATATCACGTGTCGTGTCCGTTTGCAAGCAGAGCGTTTTGTACGTCGCTGCTCTCTTTGGACACTCTCCGGCGTAAAATAATGCGAACAAGCGCGAATCGTGTGTTGGATCGCCTACGCTCGTCGCCGCACGGGCCGGGAAAACAAACGACCACATCGGCGGCATGGCCTGCTCGCTCTACTTGAACATGCGACAAGCTCGCGCGATGTACGATCGCCGTGCATCCACAAAACACACGTCAACCGTAAGTATTGGGCACACGAATATGTTCATGTGCAATTGCCCTGCAAGTAAGTACAATCGAGTCGATACCTCTGCCTGCATGTGTTTGTGTTGCTTTGCATTTCCATTTCTGTGGCGTTTTTTGTTCTTCGTCTCCAAGCCGTAAGTGAGTGCGAGATAGGATTGTAAATACTCGCGCAGCAAACGACAAAGTTAACAACGCGCCAGGACGTCAGGACGAGTTCCGCAATCTGGGGTAATTTGTAGTCTCGCCATCGGTGATATATGCGTTCGTTCGACGCAAGAAAACGAGGCATACATCATGCCGGCCCCGATCGAGTTTGGGCCCGCGAATGGTGCAGGAAATTAATATCAACAAGTACAACACGACATCGCGAACAAATACAACAAACTTAACACGAATTCAGCATATATATACTCAAACTATCTTTTTATTTTCAAAAAAAACAATTGCTAGGTTATCTGTTAATAATAACATTTGTTTTTAAAATATTTGTGGAAAAGGCTGTGGTTACCTTGACGATTACACTTTTTTTATGCAAGCAGATATCAAAACAAATGAAGAAATAAATGATTTATTTATTTAGTCCGATCGCCATTATTCACCTCCCGGTCAAGTTAGGGTTTTGCGCTCGCGTAAATATTCCAGCACGTCTGGATCTGCTGCCTCGCGATGTGATTTACGTTTTCCTCCGTTCTCGTTCGGCGTAGAGATCTTGATCGCGACGCGAGACAAGCAAGAAGATGCCCGCGACCGTGGTGGACCTGGGACGCTCGCCGCAATTGCACAACAATAATAATAATCACGACGCGCGATGGAAAGAAATCGCAAAATCTCACCACGGGTCACAATAAACAAATGCCAAGCGCAAAAATTCACGCCGCGTATAAATTACCAACATCGTTTGCAAACACAAAAAATCTGACAATATAAAAACAACGATTCACTGATAAGGCGCTAGGAAAGTAAAGATATTTGTTATTTGTGTTATTGGTTGTTGAGAGAGCGTGAGTAATGTGAGTACATGTTAAATGGTCATGTTGTGTTTTGTGTTTGCATCCTACCAATATGCCCGAATCGAAGAAGAGGCATAATGTGCGAGTCGATGGGGATAATTACGGTGTAAACGAGCCCCATTGTCTCGACGAGCGCTGAACCAACAGCCCGAGTCCAAGTGAAACATTACCGAGACGATGGGCACCACTTATAATATAATTTACTACCAATATCCGCTATTGTTGGCTGCAGGGCGCTCGCAGATTTTCTGCGACTTTTGACTCATAAGCAGAGGTAAGTACATGTTTGATTTTATTGCATCTACAGTGTTGATGGTTAAAAATAAGTCATTTGTTTAATAATAACATTGTCAACCATCAATACATTAGATTAGTTAATGAATAAAAAATATCAAATTAAATTAAATTTGTTAACGTATTTTACTCATAGACTTTTTGAATGTTTATCTGATTTTAACAGTTTGTGAAGTCGTGCCCACAGTGTAGGATCTCGCTGGTCGGGGTCGTAAAGTAAGGAAAAGATCTTCTTTAGCGCGGCTGATTTTCGACCGGCGACAGGCCGTAGTTATGTAGTTACGGTGTTAACTGCATGTGCGCACTTATAAACAACACCTTCTTTATTTTGTCCGCGCGCTCGCGCCCGCAACGATCGCGATGATGCGATGCGGTTCGCACAGGCCTGGTTCCGAAGCTACGGAAAGTCTTGAGACGACGAAGAAGAAGAGTTGGAAGAGTGGCGCGATCGTATCGGCGCGACGGCCGTAATTATTGTGTTACGTTGTTTAGACAAAATTTAGAGATTGCTTGATTTATGACGGCCACAGCGGTACGTAATTTACAACAGTATTGCGCGTCTGGCGGAACGCAATCGATGCGCTTCTCTCTCTTGTTTCTGAACCTGCTGAACATTGGGTGGTGATTTTGGCGAGCTGTTGAGGACGATGCCGATGACCACGGATGCGCGTTTATTTGCCAATTTGCAGGCGGGCGGGCAGCAGGACAGCACGCACGCACTCATGCGGAGAGTGCGTACAAACACCTGTGAGCGTGTTCACACCCACCCAGCAGGCCATACCTGACGCATGGGCTTTGCAAGCGCAACAGGTAATAGCAGATATAGTGATGTGTATGTATGTTTTGGTACTTGATACTTTATATGTTTATATCGTATGTTATGTTGATGTAGGTATATTATTATTATCTTTTAAGAACAGTTATAGGATACTTACATTATTTTACTTTTTTATAAATAAATTATAATAAATATTAAATAGATCTTTAAAATAGTTTCCAGTTAAAACATTTCCAATGATCTCAAAGTAAATTAAAAAAATTATCAGTTCTATTTCGCAATTTATTTAGCGTCCGCATATGGTGGATGCGCCGGGTAAAGACGAGACTATACTGAAATTTTTCACAGCTTCATTCCGAGACATATTTTTGACAGTAGTTTAACATACTTTTATAAAAAGGGTACTATTTTTAATGTAAACCCATGCAAAAACATTTCTTACAATTTATTCATACATTGCATGTCAATTCCCATTTCATTCCACATTCTGCAAACATCCCATCGTTGTTCAAATGTGCATAATCTCTCAACCTTTTTAAATATTTTCTTTCTTTATTTGTAAAATTCTTTACTAGTAAAATTCGTCTGATAAATACTCAGTGCATCAGCCGTTAATGTCCTGTGTTCCTATTGAATGCATGCCATGCATACATACTTCTCCACATCTCATATCTCGTCCGCGGTTATGCCGCCGATGATAATGTTATGATGAAATCGCATAAAATGCGTGCCACTTTAATTCATTATCGTCGCAATTGCATTGCGCCTCGGCGCGTATCACCAACGTATGGGAATGAGAAAATGCACAACACGATACGAAACTGCAACACGACCGCAAACACACACACATACACACAAAACTGTAATGTTTGCAAAAAAAAAATACAAAGAAAAAGCTTTTAGAAATGCATATTAAATTAATTTCCATTTCAATTTCAGCCCAGACTCAACGACCACTTTAATCACAATAACGTTAACATACGTTTACATTTTAATTTCATTCAACGTCATGTGATGAACTTTGCTATGGCGGTAATCACAATGCATTACAATGTAATAATATTATCCGTGTTATTATCAAACAGACGGACAGACAAATCATGAATGTGATAAGTGACACAACTTTAGTTAGACTAAAGCACGACTAAAGTTTATGACTAATGATAAACTTAAAAATGTTGTCCTACAAATGATGAAATCAAATTGTTAACTTTTGTAATTTTACTAAACAAAAAATTAGGTAGGTAAATTATTTATTAAATGTTGGTTGTGTTGTGACATGTGCCCAACGCTCGCACGTCTACTTAACCTACTCAACTCATAACTTAAGTGACTTAAGTCATAAAGAGTAATCAAGATTTAATATCAGCCGAAAATAAACAACTTAAAGCGATTAATTCATCTCATCCTGCGGTTGAGCTACACAAGGCGGATTTTATTTATATTTAGTTGCAATATTTTTTTAATTTTTTTATGTGTGCAAACGCTTGGATGCGCGTACCGAGCACCGGGCACGTACTGTGTCTGTGTGTACTTTAAAGGTCCGTTGTATATTAATTTAGATAATGATCGATGGGAGAGTTTCGTAGCCAATATATTAATTCATCATGATAAGCGTTCGCGCGGCGTGCTCGCATCACGCTGCAATATTCACTCAAACATATACAAACCCAACATGCACTCTCATATATTAATAACACTAAATTGTGTTTGTAGTCGTGAGTGTGTGAATGTCGAGGTTAACTAGACGAAAGATCTGAATCTATGTGAGTGAATAAGTGGGAATTACTGTGAAACACAACGAAATATCACTATGAAAGATACCACCGAGATAATATGAAAGATATATATTATTATTATTATTACATGAAATGTAATAAATATTTTTAATTCGCTCGATTGCGAACTTTATAAACTTTATAGCATCCTGTGCATTTACGTGAATGTTTTATGCACTCATTATTTTTTTGTTGTTCATACACTTTAATGCTTAAGTTGTTTTTTTGTTTGTTTGTGGATTGTTTTATTTTAGTTTTATTCGCGTTTTTATTTTGTTCGTGTTGAGATGTGGCGTTTGTTTGTGTATGAGTGTGCGCTTCCCTTATCTATCTCGCGGTTTATATTCCTTCGTTCATACACAAACACAAACACTGATGCGTTTTTGGATGGGCGCGAGGATAACGCGACGGTCAGCGAGGACGAACGAGAGCGCGCCCAACGAACGGGTAGGTGGGTGTGCTGCTCGTCCCACGCCCATTTCAGATTGCTCGCATTGCGATCACGATTAGATTAAAACATGCACACGGACATTTTTTTTTTGGACTCCAGACTCTTTTTGCTTTCTTCACATTTCGATTCACGTTTTGACCGTTGGGTTTTTAAATTTACTTTGTTGCCAAGTTACAATTTACAATAAACATTTTTCTTTGATTAAATTTTTAGGTTGGTTTTTATGCAACCAAATACACAATAGTAGTCACCCTATTAATACGTGTAAAATTATAGTGTTTTAAAGCGTTTTAAACCTGATGGTTTTCGAGTACAGTGCGCGACGAACGAGATGCTGTTGGCATTTCGGTCGCAGCCCATCGACGCATCCAATAATAAATCAAGCGTATAACGAGCTTTGCTATAAGCTTCACGAAGTCTCGACTCCGCCCGGCGCGCACGACTCCGGCGAGATGCCCGCCTTTCGCTGGGCCTCGCGCCGATCATCATCGACATCGGACGCAATCATCGGAAAGACCGCGAAGGTCCGACAAGACTGGGGAGATCCCAAGAGACGGCCGAGAGTGTAAATAAACATCATGTGCACTTACAGTCTCTACTCAAACTGTTTATATAGAAATATCACATTGGAAAGAAATCTAATGCGGTACAACTATTCAACAAGTTTATAAAATGTCCACAAAGATTTATACTTAGAAAGTTAAAAGTTTAAAAGTTCATAAATTAAATTAAAAGAAGAATATTATTTATAATTAGAAACTGAAAACAAAATTGTGGCAATATTGTTCATTGTTTAGATTTTCTGTATTTGAACAAGATTCAATAAGGTTGTTGTTAGTTGACATCGTTATCGGTTTAGTTGAATCACTAAAAATTTATTAGGAAATTCGTATTTATTCATTTGTGCGCGTACATGCACACGGCGATAGGAAATTGTGGAGAATGTATAACAGAAATAGATCTTGTTTATATCGCGCGCATTGTCTGAATTAAAAGCCATTAATTCCGCTAAAAAGATAACGACCGCAGAGAGCCGAGTGGAGTCCAAGCGGGGCGACCTGGGCGCACCCACCAATTCTATATAAAACGTAATAACATTTATTATTAGCGACCGCGGCGCGATTACGAATTGGAATAAATTGAAATACGAACGCACCAACAAATAGCCATGTGTAGTATAAAATCCAACAGGAAAACGGACGCTAACAAATTGCAAACTTACTAATACATACATAAATACATGGTTGACCGCAGGGGCCACCGGGGCACCAGCCCGGTGAGATCAGCAAGAAAGGTGACGAAGTTTCACATCATAAATCAATCATATTACTTATTAGAAAATCATAAAAATTAAATTAAAAAAACCACAAATTGTTTGTTGATTCACATTTCTAGATTTCGTAAGAAATCAATATTTGAGGTTAATTTCCGGAGATTAAACAGTTACTTATAAACAAAACCAGAAAGAACTACTTGATTTATATGCCTTTGAGTTAAATATCTAACTTCAATGATATAATATTAATCATGTTGAATCACGACGGCTAAAACCGCAAGCTCGTCCTTTTCTGTTATTATTACCTTATAAGAATCTTGTACTTACTTGCTGGTCATGCTTGCCAAGTTGGACGACGACGCGATAAACGCAGCAACGGTGAAACGCTTAAATTCCGCGCTTAATAAAACGCACACGACGACAACGACGACGCATACATGATGCGCGATTGTATGCGGCTGATATCGAACTAGTGAGTGGGTGGATGGATTGTGCGTTTTATTTACGCTTTAAATCTTAAACTGGCGAAAAAACAACACAAAGTATCCAAATACATTTGATTTCAACGCACGTTTGATTTAAACACATGTTTAAAACAAAACAAAACAACATAAAGCCAGCAAAAGCTCACTTGATATTTTTTCATAAAAACAAAAACCAACAAACAAAGCTTTCCAAAGGTAATCTGGTAATATTTAAGTACATAATAATTAATTATTAATCTATTGATATGTTTATAATTTTGATTCTGTAACGGTTATTGTGTATTATCTTGTTATCTTGTAGAAAACTGTAACGCAAGTTCATTAACTGTAAAAAATTGAACTCTTCCGCTGCCAGCACGTGTGTACTAACTACAAATGCACGCGTTGAACGATGATAGTGCTTTCATGTGGGCGCCAGAAACTTAATTATTCACTCGGCCGGCATATGCTGTACAGTGTAGACTACACCGAATTAAAATGTTATGATGTTTATTATGAATTAATGTGAAGTGAATCGAGGAGCTGCCACCGCACAGGAAACCCGCATTTATTTGCATATTATGCATGCGGTGCACACCTCGGTATGATTACATCTAATTTATTATATCGACAAACGACTAATAATTATCAATATTAGTTATTAGTATTGGTATTAGTTGCGACATCTAGCGTGTTAAAGTAAGACTAAAAAGTTGCATAAGTAGTGCATCATTAACAGACAAGTCTTTGTTATCAAACGTGTTGTGTATATTGGATTGCATACAATAACACCAATAATTATTGTTAAAAAAAATTAAAACTATGAACAGCTGGTAAATGAAGTTCGAATTTTATGTAAACCGGAAAGATGGGGGTTCCGGTAGATATATTTCGATAACATTAAAAGTTTTTTCTACAAAACCATAAGGAAAACAACAGCTGGTGTTCAGAAATGTGGTGATTATCAAATAATTAATAACTTAATTATCGATTATAACCTTTAAAACGTCAATATATTGACACAATACAACCCTGATAACTTTTTACTTTAAATTTTACGTTACTATTTACATTTTGTTCAATTATTGTTAATAGTTAATAAAATATATGACTTGTGTCACAATATTTCAGAACGTTAATCAACTGTTGACTTTCTTGTTGGTTAGTTGTCCATATTTCTTTAACTCTACAACGTGGGCACAAGAAATATGACAATCTGTCATTCGGTAATGTATTACTCATAACAAACCATGCTCAAATCAAAAAGTAAAAATAACGATCGATCTAGTAACAAAAATTACTAGTTGGTTTCAGTTCCTTTAGGTTGAGGTAACGTTCTTTTATTTTCTTTATACATCAGGACGCGATAACGATAATCAAAAACCAAAAACGGCCCAACAACGATTATTACCGATTGATATTGGTAGAAGTCTATCCAATCCAATCTATCTGCATCTATCCATTTGGCGTTATCGCGCGTCAACATCGAGGAGTGAATTCGACCCTCGGGCCGTCTAAATTAAGTTATCTAGATCTGGGAGCAGCGGCGAGAAGCGTCGCAAGTTGCTTTTATCTGTTTTTAATATGGGCATGCCCCGTCCATGTAATAACCCGCATAAATTTTACCAATATATTACGACCAACAAACACCAACACGTCACAACAACAACAACGACAAGGTATGAGTACCAACCTAACCTAACCTAAAAGTCTAACTGAAACGTACCTAAGTTAAAGTGTAACACGCTATATAAGAAATGAGAATTGTAATAAATTATGAATAAATTAAACACCAACACTAAATGTTGGTATGTGTTTGTGTGTGTGTTCAGTTTGAGTTGTTATTATTTATTCGAATTTTTAATTGGTTTGGTTTCGGGCCAAGCGATACAGGCAAGGATACGCCGATGTAGATGTAGATGGAACGTATAATGTAATTAAGGCGGGGCCGATGTGATGTTAATTAATGAATTTTGACACTAGATACTTGTCTAGTTAATTATGAGCTGGCCGGATGGTAATTTTCGTAAATATGCATAATGCTTGAGCAGATAAACGAACCGCGGCAATAACATCCAATAAAACCAATTTAAAACGAAACTAAATCAAATTCAATTGGAAATTTTCAAACATTATCACCCAACAAATCATTCTACAAAACACAATTAGTTGATTAACTAATAAATACCTACAGCTATAATTTTTTAGATTCTATATAAACTCAAAACTGAAATTGCTTTGTTTGTGTCTTGTTTCTATTGTTTTTTATTAGTTTTTTGTTTATTTTCAAGGCTTGTTTGATGAGGTTTGTAAGGGCACTTGTTGCTCATTTGTCGACAGTCACGGCACCCCATGATCTTCACCGACGTGTAATATGTTCCCGTGCTGCGTGAATGGTGTGTAAACACACGCGCCGACCGCGAGCACCGCGTCGTTTACACCTAATTCAATAAATTCTACAAGACATCGGTAACCAGTAGTTTGAGCATCTTTTACATCAACACGTGGAAAGTACACAACTACAACTACTACTGTATTTATTTGGTGCGTATACATCGTTATCTTAAAAAAACGCAACTCAAAAACACGCCTATTTTATTTACTAATGTTTTTCTTATTATTTTAGTTCCTAAGAAGAATTAAAGAAGATATTGTAGTGTGAAAGAAAGAAAACACAAAGAAAAATAGATTAAAAGTCCTGTCAATTAAACACCTGTGGTATTTTACGTGAATACCTATTGAAAACGGCGTTAATGTGACCGGAAGTAAATGTTAACTGCGTTTTAAAACCGAAATATTTACAAAAAAACCTTCTTCGTTAAAGAATGGTCATTCACATTTCATTGTTAACCTCACAACAATCACAATCGTTGGATATCGCATTGAAAAATCGACGAATCATCGACACATCATTACGAAGCATGAAAACGTTAAAAGGTGAAAATAGAAAAGCGACTTTCCAGTCTTCCAGTAGATACTTTTCACTATTCTATCAACAACTATCAACGCCATCTGTATCAACGATCTGTTCGGAACAAAAACCAGCGCGTTATAAATGGCGCTGGGAACAAAATTAATTATTTATAAACTACGTTTGAAGCAAGCCTGCTCGGAAAATATTAATCGTTATCGAAACTTATGTGATACGTTATTAATATTTATATTTTATCAGCGTTGTAACTGCTGGGAATATCATGTCTTTGTTTATTATTAAGTTTACATACCGAATGTTGCAATATTGCGGTTGTAAATTACAATTTTTAAGTTAATGTTGTTTGTAATTGTAACCACTAAACTTGTATGTGATTAGGTAATATTATCAGCCGAATAATTGCAAGTTATATCAAGTGTTATCACAGCATTGATTCATCATCGACGCACCTAGAGTGAGACAAAAGATGCGAGCGATCATGTGAGGTGGGAATATGTTATTTTGTTATTCGTCGCGTTTTGATGATTATTATAACATTTGCGTTATCAGCGGCGGTTATCAGCTCGACATTATCGACAATACCACCAACGCGCGCGCTCCACAACTGGAGCGTCGGAATATATCTATATATGGATAAAATACTCACCCGGCGGCGGGTGGGCGATTGCCTCTGTGTCTCTGCGTTGATATAATAGACTACTCGCATTTCTAATGGTCGTCACATGCCGCCACGCCGCCGCCGCCGACACAGAAAAGCCAGTATCGCCGATAGAACGATTGTAGTTTGATATTTCATTTGTATTTTGACACCGTTATAAATATGACTCTGGCAGATATCGCCAACTAGTCGATGGACGGCTAACAAAACGTTTCGATTTTATATAATGTCTCGCATTTAATTAATGTTGGCGCACAGATCTAACTGGTATCCACTATCTGGTAACTAGTTGTTTGGATACATGCGAGTATATTGTATTGTGATGGAACTTTGTGATATAATCGTATTATATAGCTGTGCGATAGAATTGTATATTCATACGACACGCGGCCGGTCATAAACGCATAAACTAGTTTCTTGCTTTCAATCGAAAACGTTGTTGCAATTGCACAACGGCTGCTTTTAATTGAATTTTAATGATTTTCTTCACGATTCACAACTGATATTGATCTTGGCGTTCGATGGTATTCAATGTTATTGGTTGTTATTTACATATTTACGAATGCCATAGATGTAGATATTAATCAATGAATCATTTTTTAGCGTGGCGACAGAAAATTTAAAGAAAACCAAAGAAAAAACAGGACGTGATACGTGATCAACGTCCCGTCATGTGAGGATTAGCAATGAAGGTGACTCATTTCCCTGTTGTGTGACAAAACGGTAATCTTATCGATTATACAAAATTTTATTTATGGTTATTATTTCTTGGAATTTATCATTTTCTGTTAACTATTCACGGAAATGATTACCACTTTAATTGATAACACAAAAGAAATTTACTTTGTTTCAACCGTACTCAGTCTCCCCTACATGAAATTATCAAACAAACTATATATAATTGTTTGTAATTACAAACTACTCAAATTATTTAAGCGTTAAAATTGTTTGTTAGTAGTTGCTGTACAATGTACAAAAAAGAATCATCTGGAATGATATCCATTATCCATATCCCGCTGATATCTGTATCGAAATAATATAATTGTATAAGTGTGTCCGTTCGCTATCGCCAGACAAACGTTGAGCGTCGAGATTATGCTCGGCCGAGATTGTGTGGCCGGCTGGTCCGTTAAAAGCACTCGCAACTAGCATAGCTCTCCAACGCGCACTACTAGCTTTCAAATCATTAAAAAAGAATTTCTGACGGTACGATAACCCGAAAATAGATTAACAAACCACTCACACACACATATACTGCGAATGAATGCAACACAGGGAGGTAGTAGCTTCAACTCTAACATGACATGACACCAAACAAAAACCAGATCATACACACTCATAATTTAATCAAAATTTAATCAACAACTACAAATAGTTATTAATAAAATTTGTTGTAGGTACATAGTTAACCAACAATTTTATTTATTTTTTAAATGAATAAAACTCAACAATTTGTAGATCTGTGGTTCAATATTTTATAGGTTGGGATATGTTTTATGTTCAACCGATGGCGAGTTATGTATTATATTAAACTTGTTGGCGTTATCAACGAATAAAATACTCGATATCAAAGTACGTCAATCAAAATATGGTATAGACACTCACCACTTAGATGTTCTTGGAAATTCGACGTAAATTCCATCCGCGTTTTGTTGGAACTCTTTAATATTTCCACAATTTAGACGCAGAATTTCGAATTTGTGGTGTTTGGCACTTTGTATATTCGTAAATATGTTAAATGTGATTATCTAACGTGCTGATTAATGCTGAATCAATGTCGGCAGTAAAATAAAGTCGTTATTATTAAAAAGCGATTTCGATTCCGTGTGATTTGATTGGGATATTTATCAAGTAAAAATTTAAATTATTCTGAGTGTGCTAAGTGTTCAACTGTTTGGCTAATGGACGGTTTTTACGCACTAACATCCAAACATTTCGTTTGGTAGTGTTTGTTATTGTGAGTGTTTCGCATTTGTTTTCAGCGCCAACTTGTTAATGTAATAATGTTCGGATGTAAACTGTTCGTAATCGGTTTAGTCCTCAATGCCGTCTCGATGGTTTTCAATTAAACTATTTGTGTACGAATCCAGGCCGGAAATGGTCACATTCGCGCTGTGGATATTTAAATTTACGCCCAAACAAAGCGATATTGAGCAATCAATTTTTTCATGCGTTTCATCTCGATACATACAAACCCAGAGCCGGATTATTAAGGTAAAATTTATTAAATTTTGAAAAATTTTATACAAATTAGATTAGATATTAAATTTGTTGTAAATATTATTATTTGCTTTTCTTTGTGTTTCAAGTACGGTACTGGTTTTTAGCTAGTTTTGGTTTGTATCAATAGAAGAATCACTGAATGGACGATGAGTCGCGACACGTCGGAGCGCGCATCGCCTATCGGTTCCTGTCAATCTGAGGCTAAAAATGCATCAGTTAACCTCGAGCTGAAAACGTTTTACGATGCCCCATCCGTCCCAGTGATCAATCTAATTGAGCAACCGCGCAATTGCAGCGCTAACTGCTCCTGACCATCTCGTGAACGCGGTTGGTCGCGTTGAGTTGATGACGATTGTTGATATAATGGTTGTTTAAGTTATACCTGCGCGCATCAGACATCCTACTTGTGTTTGGTACTTAGGTCTAAGATTATTCGGTTTGGTGTGGTTGATGCCAAAATAATGAAGTGAATAATGATTGATAACTTTCATAAATGTTACAGGAAAAGTATAAGATGCTTGTTGTTACATTAGTCGGTTGGACCAGTAGCTGAGCAATTATTTTTAATCACAGATTGATACTACGTTGTGTGAGTGATTATTGTAAATCAAGTTAATTTATGAAGTAAAAGAATATTTTTAGGTTACTGTTCTAAAAATACAGTAATTTGATAATGGTGATCGACATTGATACATTTTTGTAGTTTTAGCAAAACTGGTGCGTTCTATCAAAAAATGTTACTAAGATAAAATGTGAGAATATCAGATACCAAATGACATTTAACCAAATCAGTGGCTTATCACTCGTCGGCCAACATAAACAATAAATACCACTATTTCCTCAAAACTTTGCGCAGCGTCGATGTCAGCGATTACGCTCCACGCAAACATACACACATCTCATCATCGCTCGACCAACCCGCGCTTCTCGAACGTTTCCGTGCACTTAGATTACTTAGAAGGATATAATATAAACGTGATATTGTTTCGTCTCTCTATCGCGTTCGCCGATGCGATATCAGTCCGGCCCGCGACAACGTAGCGCGTATATAATGAGGAGGAGCAAAGTGCATGTTAATCTTATCGCATGTGAATCAAAGTCCTTCCTTTTACATATTACAACTTGATGACCGTTCGGTTCGCTCAACTGACGGACGAGCGCCAGCCGAGAATATTAAACCGACCGATGCGCGATGCGGATTTGATGTTATCATATGTGCCCGAAAACGGACGGACACAAAACAACCAACAAAAATCGCCCTTGCATTGTATTGTGTATATTTGGTAGCATAACTCGTTGATACTAAATAATTATATAAAAAAAACAATTGGTTGTTTGTTGATACTCCAAACTGTTTTTTTAAGGACACGAAAACAATAGCGGACTAAAATTAGGCGGACCAAAAAAAAGAAAGTGCAATGTTTACATTTCCATTGTTTCTTATCAAAGTAAGTGCGTATTGGTTTTTCTATCGCTGTTGATAATTTATTTATACTCGACGGAAACAAAAATATATAGTAGGCGATAACACCAAAACAAAAGTGGAACGCCAAAGATACAAGAAAATGACTCGATTGTCAGTGTATTGAGTTGCATACACTTCAAGCAATCGCTAATGATAGGCAACTAAACACACAGCTATCAATAACAAATAGTAAAATATCAGTTACTTATCAATAATATCGTTAATTATTTTTTGAACGTTTTTTTTTATTTCTACGTTTTGTGTTGATATTGATGTTGATGTGACATGAACAATTCGAAACTTGTTGTTTTCTGATCGAGTGTGCCGTGCATTGTGTGCATGTATCGCGTCGTTTCGTATTTGTTTCTGTCGTCCACGATGCCGGCATTATGTTACATGTGCGCTGGTGGTTCAGTGCCGGCCGATAGCGAGCGCAGATACGGAGTGCACGGACGGGCGGCGATAACATTGAACATGGCATTATCGTCGTTATCAATATCGCTATCATTATCGGCGGCGTGATAGTGCGCCCAGCACGCCTACCGCGAGTACGTGTGCGCGCACCCGATAAAATTCTACCGAAACAACTAACAATAAACAGGACGAACAACAAAAATACAACACAACGTCGCCGCCGCGACAATAAAGAACAATTACTGCCGCTGATTATCGCACCCACATTTTTTGTGTAGCGAGTTGAAGTTGTGCATAAAACGAATTTGTATATAGCGAAAACATTGTGGGTACATATAACATTTATATGAATACATTAGCTTGTACGTACTTTTGAGCGGTTTGGGATTACTCTGTTTCCGTCGTGACATTGCCCCAGTGACTCGCCGCCGTCCAGCCGGCGTGATCGCAACGTCCAGAATATTGGCCTTCGACAAGTGTCCGAGCAAACACAAAACAGGCACCCGGAAAGCGTGCACTTGGCACGAAACACAAGAACCAAACAATAAAAATATTAAACGCAGCTCCTGCGCGCGTCCTGCACGCCAACCACGCACATCTTGTCAGAAAACTTTTGAACGAAACATAAACCAAACCAACGAAACAAACAAAACACTTATTGCGGCATCCGCGCAAAACGAACACAAAACAATTGCAATATTTTTATCTCAATTACTAGTTTGTTGTAATGTTTTGATAATATTGGAATTTGTTAAACTGAAACTTAAGAAACTTAAAACTTTTACGCGAAGAATTTTAATTGTTGACGTTGACAATTTGTTGTTTGTCAAATTAAAAGTAATTTTATGAAATGGCACTGTTCACGTGATGATGTTGAGCAGTCTTGTCACGTTGTTGTTGTTGTTCAATGATGATTTTGGATGTTTGATCCACGCGGATGTGAAGAACGTGCAAACACGTAAAGTTACGGCTTGTTGCGGACGCTCGTGAACGCGTCGGTAGCAGGTTGCGACTGGTGCGCGACTGGCAACAGTGAGTCACTCGCTCTTGTATCAACCCGCGTGTGCAGCAGGAATAAACGCGCGCAGCGCGCGTCGAGTGGACGCGGACGGACAAGCGCACGCCGCACGTCGCGACACATCTTTTTCTATTAAATACGACGGACGCATCGACCACAACCTATCAAACTTTGGTTATTACCTGATGTCCTTGTGTTGCTCACATCTAACAATTCGGAAGTCAGTGTGTTATCTGACTTTAATTTATTTAAATCAAACTGGTAGTTTTAATGCTTATTATGAGCAACATGTTAGTTAATTTTGGCAGAGTTTAATAGTTTTATTCTAACAAATCGTTAACGTACCTATTTCTACCATTATAACCATAAATCAGCTTATCCATAAGCAATTTAATCAAAAATTAATTAATTATGTAATTAGTTTATTAAAAATCATTGACGTTAAATCATCGGAAACTAGAATCCGATTTATAAATATTCTACGTGATACGCGATTATCATGAAACGCAGCAGTTAAATTTAGATGTTTCTTTCATTTACTACGCTCCTCCTTTCTAACACACTCCTCCTTCTTAACACAACGCTCCTCCTACCCAACACAACGATCCTCCTCATACTGCCCCCAAGGAAGGATACATTTTCTTCTAGTACTTGTTGTTAGTCAACGTACTTCGTCAAACTCAACTCATTTAATGGTTCTTGTTTGGAACATTCCACTTTTGACTTCTAACCACAATATTGTGTACAAAACTAACACCAAACTTATGAGATCAACTGATTTGTTATTTCGACGGTTAACAATCTTTCACAAAGAGTCGTCATTGGTTCGTCTGCATTACAATATGTTTTCCTTTTATAATATTTTATCATCAAACGGTGCTCAACTTTGTTTTTATTTGTTTTACTCATACTTGATGCTCCTCCTTCTAACTAATACTCCTCCTTCTCACCCAACACACCTCCTACGCAATGCGACGTTACATTATAGATGTCTAGGCGGTAAAAAGTAAATTCTGCGCTAAAGATTGATAAAGATAAAGCAAAATGGTCCTTGACCAGCTTATTTTTTGAATTAATTGTGAAGTTATAAACTTTTTTATTGAATGATATCTCTTAAGTTCAATTAAGCTGGCTTGAGAAATGATGAACATACTGTATAAAGTAAGAATTGTTAAATTTGTCCGAGCCAATGATTTGATTTAAAAGAATATAAGAAAGTATTTTCCAAAACTAACCCGATAAAAGTATAAAAGTGTACTGCTTTCGCCATCTACCAAATTGTGGATGAACTAATTTGAATATTAAATTCATACGAATGTCTACTTTAAAGAAAGCTATCAACAGCATAAATTTATCAAATACAAACAAATGGTTTTAAATTATTATGAACATTTATGTTTTTTTTTTGTTAAAATTAATATCAAATTTTTAGGTGTTAATATTTGATAATTTTGTTTATAACAAATATATATCCCCAGTAAAATCTAATTTTAAGTTAAATTCATTCATTAAAGTGTGTTTATTGTTGTCATTATTGTAAATTTTTATGTTAGTTTACCTTATATCGTATATAAGTTGTGTAAACTTCTTTCTTTAAAGATTCAATATAAATTTTCGTTCCACCATTGCGGTGAAGATGGCGCTGTGTGTACTAAAGCAAAACTTTTTAACTTTCAAATGTTGAAATTTCACGTGAACACAGCGTGCAACGTGAATGCAATCCGAATGACCGGCTAGGTCGTGCCTCCAAACCGCCGACGTGCGTACATTGGCGTACTTATTTCACAAATACACCAGCGATTCATAGTAAACACTGACTACAATCACATTACGGCAATAATAATCGGCAGCGGTCTACAGCTGCGTAAATAAACTATGAATGAAAATTTATTTAAATGTCCATTTAAATATCGTTTATGTTATGCGTAAAATCTGCAATTTTTTTAAAATATTAATGTAAGTGCTTATAAATATAAGCAGACGCCCCGAATTGACCTAGGCGTGTGCACTGCTGGTGCCAGACAGGACGGCGTCTCATTAACTGTTTACACACGATTTGTATCTGTGTGGGATTTAATTGCGCATCAAGCTGCAAAGAGTGTGGAAAAACAGCGTTGTTTTCAAGCGAAACAAAAGTTGTTGATGCGAATATATTCTGATTTTGTTGTTCGAATGTTTTTCTTTTAAAAATACGCGGAGAAATGGATTATTGCCGTACCGTACGAAATGCGCGTACACACCTCGCATCGCGTCGAGTGGGTGTGCGACATCGATCCGTGCACGCGGTTAGCGCGAGGCTCGGCGTGACGTTTCCACACAGCGACCACGCTCGATGACGTAAACATCACGGCCGAGACCGCCAAGATCAGCCGCTGTGCACGTGAACAGCTTGCATGTGATCACGCGCTCGCTGCCTGATCCCAACAGCTGCTATTGGCTGGCGGCGACGAGCCCCCGCTTGCAATTGGCTAAAATTACGACGAGCGGCAGGCAGCGAACCCGGAGCGAGTGAACGCGGCCACACTTTCCTCTGTTCGCCGCGTTCTACTCAATTGCCAACGAGAGCTAGGTCTGTGCGGGTCGTCCGACAGAAAGCGCGTTTGTTTTGAAAGTTTCTCCCTTATCCAAGATCAACAATTACTGACAAGATGTTTGTTGCTCACGATGCACGACCATTGTCGCCACCGGCGACACCTCCACTTATGCCAAAGGAGGTATGTATCATACAACAGCTACGAAAATAGAATTTATCCAAGTTAGCCATGATTACTAATAGTTCGTTTGTTTGTTTTCTCAGGGTTTTTGTGAGAACTCCAATTCCAGTGACAAGGACTTCATTGTTCTGGGCACTAAGAGGAGTGCAACGCCTGTGTTACCTCCAACTCCACAACCTTCAGATTCAGAATGTGAGGATGGATTTTATCCACCGGAACCGAAAAAGTTCATCAGTGAAAGCACACTAGCCCAACATCTGATGCAGTGGTCACCGGCGCATTCACCAAAAGTGCAACCAGAGAAATGTACGCAGATAACAACACAACCAAGAATGTCAGTGATAATGCACGCGAACAAACAAGGAGTGTGTACACCAGTCGTCAAAGCACCAATCGCAGAGCCGGAAATGAACATTGTGAGAAGTTTAAAGTTTAAAATGGGAAATCGTGATAACCGACCGCAGTACAACAACAACATCAACAACACAACACCAACCAATGAATCAGTTCTTGAACATCAACAATGTAAGCTAGTGCCCAAGTCAACAGCGGAATTAACATCACCAACAGTGTGTGCAGTACCCTCACAAGAAACCACTAAAGTGTCACCAACCACCTCAACGCCTCTTTCTCAACTGGTACCTACAGTCACTCAAATTCCAATCCACACCCTTTCATACCAAATCCCACTGACAACAGTAAAAACAACTCAAATACCCATCGCACCAAAAGTCCTCGGATCCAACATTTATCTCTCAACTGATGATGGTAAAATAATCCCCACAAGATTCGTCCTCCTGCCTCAACCAGTCGCTACCCCAATTGCACCCCCAGCACGCAATCGCGTCTTCAAATGCGACCACAGCGGCTGCACAAAGACCTACTTCAAATCGTCGCACCTGAAAGCCCACAAACGCACGCACACCGGCGAGCGACCATTCGAATGCAGCTGGGAAGATTGCGGTCGGCGGTTCTCGCGCAGTGACGAACTCTCCCGCCACAAGCGTACACACACCGGCGAGAAGAAGTTCAAGTGCGCAATGTGCGACAAGTGCTTCATGCGTTCGGACCACCTCGCCAAGCATGAAAAGCGACATGCGAAGGAACGCGGCGCGACAACCAGCACCCGCGCTTTGGGGGCGGGCGTTGCTGTGGCACCGAGGTTAATCAAACCAGTGCCACTAGCACTACCAGTCACGCAGCTGCCGCATTTACTCGCAATCAGCTAGGAATTTGAATAGCAATAATACACGCAGCGCCTGCTAGATATACGACTATAGTGATAATCTGATGCAAAGCTTTAACTTTAAGCTGGACTGACTTGACTGAGATGATTCGAACATTAGAGTACTATTATTATTAGATTTGAAGAGTAAGGAAAAGAAATTGTCTGTGATTGCATTCATTTGTAGATACGAATTCATTGCCGAATCATGTTCAACTTGTTCAAAAATTATTAATAATATCAAGTGTTAACAAATATTCAAATTGTGATGGAAAAAAGTCGATTAATTCGCTAATAATTATCAAATATTTATTTTCATACGAGCGATTTCGCATTCATTTTTGTATTATTAATTTTATTAGTACATATTTGTATATTGTTGTGTTCTTATTGAATTATTTATATACTCGGGGAATAAATTTAATGTTTATTTCTTTTTATAATGAAAAACATGGAAAGTTTTATTTTCCTTTAGCAAAACTACCCCTAAACAATAAATCCAAATTGTTTACAAAGTTCACCCCCCTTAACCCCCTTTGACTTCATTTACAAACCAAGTTTTTTGGTAATATTGCTGTGTACAGCATTTTGAGGTTAAACAATTGACTTGTAAGCATGAACTGGCATGAACCAAATACACTATATGTTTGCTGTAATGCAAAATGTGAAATTTCGAAAAAGAAAGTTTTAATTTGACTTTGCACAGCCCAATATTGTGTAACGTGAAACGATGAAGGTGCAAACATCAAATTGAATATGAATTGTAAAGTTAGCCGTCTGCACCATGGCCATCAGAAATTTGGAGGTTATGCCATCTGCTTACAGCCTACTCATACCGACTCATATCTTTCATTATTAAATATTTTCCACACTTACAATACTTTTAAGGATGTAACTAAGTACTCAAGGCACATTTATGACTCGAATTATTTGATAGCGGACTTTGACTTACCTCGAATAAGTTGAATAAGTTGAATTCATCCTTGGCGCTGATGTCGCGACGACCCGCCGACATAAATTAACATTGGCAAATTTACTTTTCGTCACATTCACGTTTGGCGACTGTTGACATCTCTGACGTTGTTGGTTTATGTTGTGCCAGACTTATTATCAAATAACTTTCGTTTCGTTGCACTTACGGTTATACTAATAGAGTTTCTTTTTAAATTTAATGAGAAAAAACAACCGAGTGTTGGTTAGACAACTAGTAGGCTGTGCGCAGCTGTGCACCACTGTGCACGTCTAAACACAACACCAAAACAGATTCCTACTTTATCCATGTGGTTCATAAATGAAACTTAGCTTTGTGTATGCAACCCAAATAGCTACGATTAGTGCTTTAAATTAAAATAAAATATTAACTAGTAAAAGTAAATTCAAAGTATCTACACTTATAAAAGTTCAAAGTACTTATTATTTTAATATTCTACACAATACATACCTGTCTAGCCGCATTTTCCGCGCGTCGTTGTCATGCAATAAATTATTCGTACTTACGTTTTCCAAATCTAGTAGCAACGAGTTACAACTCATGTTCATCATCAAGTTGTTTGCATTAGAGCCTAAAATTGCGTGTGCAACAGGCTGAAAAAGCGCTATAATTAGTGGTTATACTTTGTCCTTAGATCAAGGAGACGTCGAGTATAATTTTGTTCAAACTTAGACTCTCCGACACGTGCAGTGTGTTTGTATAGGAATATTTGCATGTTATGCACTTCGTTTTCTTATATTTTCATTATTTTCTTATTGTATATTTTGAATTAAATGAAAAAAGAAAAGGATTGTCAGAAGTGGGATTCGAACCCACGCCCTCAACGAGGACCAGAACGCTCAAACTTGCATAGCAAGTTAAGGTAATTCCTTGAGTCTGGCGCCTTAGACCGCTCGGCCATCCTGACTGATGATTGTTAATAATCTTTACAACATTACTAATTACATATTTTAATTAATAGGGAACAAATTATGAAATATAAAAATTTAGACATAAAATTTCGTCTAGTTATCGTTGATTATTATAAAACAAATGAAGAAAACAAAGTTCTGAAATGGAAAAAAAAAACATCTTTGAGTGATACGTCTAGTTGGGAAGTAGGCAATTGTTATTATTATGTATTAAAATTTTTTGAATAAAAAACAAAAGCATTTGTCAGAAGTGGGATTCGAACCCACGCCCTCAACGAGGACCAGAACGCTCAAACTTGCCTAGCAAGTTAAGGAAATTCCTTGAGTCTGGCGCCTTAGACCGCTCGGCCATCCTGACGTTATTTCTCAGGATTGCAGTACTAATTATCAAAACCGGAATATGTAAACATTAACATTTAATATTTTTACAAACATTGCATTTTTCGGAATACCAGTTTATATAATTAATATTTATACTCGGTGTTTGCGTTAAAATTGAACATAGAATTTCCCATGTTTAGTTCTTTTTGTACGTTGCTATAGTTATAAAATATAATTCTGTTGATTACTTGTTATTACAAACTAAATTAATTATTAATTTAAAAAAAGAAGTTGGCCCATGAGGGGATCGAACCCGCGACCTTCGCGTTATTAGCACGACGCTCTGACCAACTGAGCTAATGGGCCAGATGTCTACCGTGTTTTTCAAACCAAAACTAAATACTTAATCATTACGTTATCGTTGTTATCGATATTAAAAAATAATTTTAGATATAAATCAAAGTTATTGATAAGTTTATTGAATTATCATAATCCTATTTTTAAGCCTTTCAATTGCGCAGTCCAAAACAATTTAATGACTTACTATTATTAAAAATAAACAATTCGTAGTGTGCGTCAAATAATTATAATTAATTATTTTCTTCATTAACTTCTACTCACAACGTCAGGAGTCACAAATAAATTCTTCAAATGTTTCAAGTGGATCAAAGCCTACTCGTAAAAACAAAACACGAGTTGTTGATTTAAAATAAAATCTTGGTCAAAGCCTACTGTCAAAAAACACCAAACACATTTTCTTTCTCCATTTACTATGGTAGTAATATACTAATATTCATTTGTTTTGTAGTAAACAACGCCAACTTATCAAAACATCACAAACAAATAATTCATTTTTGTGTTCTTCTATTTTATATTTAACTAGAGTTGTTCAACGTAATTACTTCTTCCAGAACACTCGTCGTTTTGTAAGTACACTAACCTAGTATTAAATATTTTTCTATATATATATAGTAATGTCGATGTGAATATTCGGTATTTGGATCTTGTAACTCGGTTGCGATTATTATTAGCATTCGGACTCTGCACCGCGCATCCTGGTGCCAAAAATATTTGTCACGTTTCTGCGTTCGCACGCGTTGCACTAGATTGGCCACGATGTTTGATCACAATATGTAAATCTTTCATAATCCACTTCACATCAAGTCACAAAAATTCAAATTTATTCGCTTTAGTTACCAGAACAAATGCTGAAAATAACAATTGTTTCGGTTAGTCATAAATAATTGTAACACAAATTCATAGACAATTGCGTTTAAAATAAATAACAGTTATTCGTTTAATTAATAGATAGTTTATTAAGTGAATATAATAGTAAATACATCACGTAAGCATCGCACGCGTTTCTATTTATATCTGAAAATTTTCTGTTTACGTTTAGAAGAGAGATTAAATAATAATCAGATTTATTTCTCAATTTGTTTCAAGCTTAATCGTTTTTTGTGTTTATACTATTTAAAATTAATGTTAATGGTAAAGTTAAAATTATAGAAAAATATCAAACATATGTTAATTACAATTTAATAAAAAAAATTGTCAGAAGTGGGATTCGAACCCACGCCCTCAAAGAGGACCAGAACGCTCAAACTTGCCTAGCAAGCTAAGGAAATTCCTTGAGTCTGGCGCCTTAGACCGCTCGGCCATCCTGACTTATGATTGACAATAATCTTCACAACATTACTAATTACTTTCGCAATATACCTACCAAAAGAAATTTGCGGTCATTAGCACCAAATTATTAAATAATTGTTTGATAATTAGGTATGCAAACAAATAATTAATTTGTGTTGACTTGAACCCGACCCACTACAAAAGCAATTATTTGAATGAATGTCTCCAAACTGATATAACACAAATTTCTAAAGATATTTGAGTAAAATTGAAACAAGTTTGGCATTTACTGTCAATATCACGCAACGGGAATAACAAATTCACACCAACAAACTCGTACCTCGTACATTAATGTTTATATTTAACATTAAAATTCTAAATATAACTTTACAACCTTGCAATGAAAAACATGCATTTTCATAATTATAAATGTTTGACAATTAATCTAAATAATTATAAAATAAAATAATAAAATGCTTTAAGTTGCAAATAATTTTTTTTTTATCAAAACATAAAACTTTATGAACAAATGTACATGAACAAGAACAACCATTGCAGTCATAATGCAGTTTATTTTTTTCCATTTTCTCGTTATCACAATTCGAGTGGGCTGTGAACAAAAACGTTGATTACCAAATGTTGCACTGCGCACTTTGATGTATGTTTCGTTTGTTTCATTTGTTTCCATTGATTTCCATTGGTTATATGCATCTGCGTTGTTGTTGTTCACAAACAATTGAAGTTGAAGTCAAAATCAAAATGTATGACTGTGTTTGACTATTTCACTACATGACTTCAAAGCTATCGTTAATATTAAAGCGCAACGAATGTCACGAATTAATTTACAATAAATGTAAAAAGTGAACTTTTGTAAAACATACTACGTGATGGCAAATATGACTAGGTAATTAATAAATTTGCATTACAGATCACAGTCCAGTATTCCACACACTAACCTGCGTATGAGTAATTAATGAGAATGGTGAGTATAAAGTCTAAGGTCTAATATGTAAACTTTTGAATCATTGCGCACAGAATTTGAATTATTATAAAACTCGTTTTTTTCTTCAATTTTTATGTCGCTAATTTTAAAATACGCAAACACCAAGGTTGTATATGCGTGCTGTGTCACCACACGCGTTTATTTTTAGTTTAATTTTTTAGTTCTGATTGGTTTCGCATAAAAACAATTGAAACGTTTGACAAATAATTTTTTATGATGCGGAAAAATAGGCAACTCAATATACATCAAATTTGATTTGTACGAGTTAAATGTATTTCGCACAGGGGGCGCAATGTACACTAAACCTACATAACCTCTAATTCTGCCAATATGTACACTGATGTACACTGATGTACACATCGTACACATATCTTGGGTTTGTATTGTGGTTTTTTTATAACTTTTTACTAATTTCTACATAATTTTAAAGCGTTGATGTACAGTGTAAACATGTTAACGTGTTTGTTGTGTTTCAGTCTGCGTCTGGCCGCCAGTTACTGGTAGTAACAGCAGGCTGGGCTCTGCATGCTACAACTTTACACAATTACACATATTCCACTCGTGATTCAATTTGCCGCAATGAACAACATTAGTCGCTAGCCTCCGGGCTGATTGACGTCATATGCAGTGCACGAACGCCTCACGTGCAACTCGCGCGACTTGCAAGTAATCACGCACTCCGTTCGCATTGTTTTATCAATTTTCTACTAGAAGCCTAGACGTATTGCAAAGAATCATGTTTGATTTTTTTTGGAACTTTACATTATTTATTGAGTTTAAGTCTACGTATTCGATTATTACAAGAAGAACATTGTACTTTAATACTTTAATTCCACTATTCAACAGTAACAATGATAAAAATACAATAAAATAACGGACGAGTGTAGTGACTCATGCAGGTTTTTAAACCGACCCAACTTATTTCAACGATGACGATTTTTATGACTATTCAAGTATTAATTAATCAGTAGGCTCGTCTAATTCAAGTATGACCAGATGGTAGGTTCACTACACTTGAAGTGGCTTATCAGAATATCAAAATAAGGTAAACAAACAAAAAATCGTTTGGAAATAGTAAAAGTTTTGTGCAGAGTTATTTGAGTTGCCTATCCAAGTGTTTTTGCAAAACATAAGAATTGTCACTTTTGCTTATGCACTATAATAACACCAAAGGACAGTTCCAAATAAATTTTGGTTCACTAAAGTTAAAAATAACAAATTTTCATATTCCGGCACTTGTTTTTGAGTTCAACAATATACAAATTGTTCAATAACAAACAAATATTGTTATTTAAATTAAAGTAATTAGTATAATACTAATTAAATTATACAGCTACCAATTAATAAGATTCTAGTAAACAATAGTTGTTTGTACACCTTGAAATTATGAAAAACAACTTTAATCGTTTTGATGTCTATATGTGTGTCTCTCGAAGGCTCGTCTATCGCTCGGTATTGAAATACATCCATACAAAAACGCTGACACGCCCACGCACAAACACATATTTCGCAATAAACTCAGCCATGAAGTTTGCGATTCTAGTCTGGCGTGAAATCCATGTAAATCTTCCACAACTTGAAGGACGCCTTTGAAGCCACGCGTTCCACTCCTGGTTACCGTTAATTTCGCAATGGAAAACTGACTTTAATCTCATTTTGACCTATTTTCGATGAAGTACTATAAATACATCAAGGACATCAAACAGTTAAATTTAACTGCCGTAAAAATAACAAACGTTAATCATTTCTATGTAAGTACGTAGTAGCAATTTAAAGTGATTACATGTAACCATAACTATGAAACTTGGCGTTTTGAATTGAATTCAATTGCGATACATTTAAATGCCTAAACTCATTCCGCATTGTCGCAAATTCATCACAACTTCATCATTGCTTGATAACGTGACACCAACGTTCAAAGGACTACTAGCACGCAAATGATCAGGTGCTCACGGCGTGATCGCATTGTGATCAGCGACGAAAATATTAACAATGAGAATGCAAAGTTGCGATAATTACCCGTTTATTGGCCACAGCACGCGTGTACCAGTAACACTTTGCATGACGATCTATTTAAAAGTTCACAAGTTTGGAATCAATTACCAATTCGTAGTAATTATCAACAAAAATACATTTTTTGTTTTATTTGGTTATTGTTAAGCGTTTCTCAAAGTGTGGGTCGCCGAAAATTCTTCTGTGCCGCTGCAAAAATTGTAAAAACACAAAAAAATGTTTTGATTCATATTATAACATTGGTTAATCAATGTTTTTTTTTCATAAGCTGTCATAAAGCACAAAATTTTAAAATTTTGTACCGGGCCGCGTCTAAAAAACGTTTAGGAAACGCTGTTTTAGTCTATAAGGTCTATAAAGTACATTGCAACGACATCTAGCGCATTAATGTTGTACTTATTTTAAAACAGCTGAACAATAGTCAACGTACTGCAACATACGTTCATGGGACGCAAAAAATACAAACAAAAACCGTTTACGTTGCTTTTGATTATCAAGAACGCCCACAACACAAAAAATAGTTCATAAATTGTATGTCAAGGATACACAGGAGCTCAATTCATACTTTGACATTGGGAACTTACAACCAGGATTGGCCTTCATTGAGGTCAGAACAAGCTATTTTGATGATTTTTTTAAACAGCACTTTCAAAGTAGGACATTAGCATACAGTTTGTATATTATTAGTTAGTTAACTTACAATACATAACGCTAAAAGTGATGATAAACGCTTTATAAGCTTGTTTTCTTGTATTTAAATTATTAAAGCACGTATTAGATACACAATTAATGAATATTTAACTTCAATAGTTCAAAAAATAGACTAGATATCTTAATTTTTACTTTACACAATTTTATAAAATCAATGTAAGTAATAACATTTACAAACGAATGCGTTTTAACTAACTAATAATTGCAAATATTCACTTTTTTCGTTTTATTAAGGCGCCGTATTTATTTTGCTATCATTGCAAAATATGAATATTATACTGTATCTGTTTTTATCGATTCATCGTTAAATGACATAAGAAATAAAGTCTGACAAGATTAAAATGTGATGTAAAAGCATAACAAATCTTTTTGAACTTTTTTGTTGACAAAAACAATAAAATGCTAAATAATTGTACCTGAGTCAAAACCGGACTCTTATTGGTTGTTTTTAACTGTCAATCACAAGCCACCTTTCGGACAATTGTTGTACTTCTCTGTTTACAAGCGGATCTCGAACACGAAGACGAACTTCAAGTTTTCCACCAACTTTTTTCCTGCCATCCATTAACTAAAACATAAACAGTTTTTATTTGGTTATAATTTTAAATAACGATTAACTTACATCGAAACTATCATGAATCTCACATTGTGTCTCCAATGGCTGTAGTTTAACTGTGACAGTGCCTAGAAGTGTGTCGCTGCGCAGGAATCCACTGAAACAACAACAACCCCAGTTGCTAGCAAAACAGCTAGCACACCCCATTCTTTCTAATTGCGCTTTGATTAAATTAAAGCAAGCCCAACATTAGTGCTCTGAATGAAACAATGAATGATTAGTACATTTACCCAAAACCACCACCAAATTTTATAATTATGACCAAATGTAACAAATAGTTGAATGCTAAGAAAAGCACGACTCAAGCTATAAGATTCAAAGTTTTAAGTTCCAAAAAATGGGGTGCACTACACATTTCCAAGTTTCAAGCTATAGTAAGCGATAACAAAATCAAACGTTTCTTACCCTTTGGAATAAACTTCCAGTTTAATAGCGTGGCGTTTAAATATTCTGGACCAAGGTCTTGCTCCTCGTTGGAAAGTTAAGATTTGAGTCGTATTGTACTCTGGATTGTTTGTGTCTTTCACCGTGGAAGTTTTATCACGATAAAATTCATCCTAACAACAAAATAATCATTTTATAGCTATATATGTTTAGTGGTTACTTAATTAGTAATTAAAAAAGTCTTACATTTGGATTTGGAAACTCATACTTGACATAAGTATCAATATCTTTTGGGTTTTCACATTTATAATTAATTCCTCTTGCAATGTGCAACTCTAAATCATTGTCGTTTAAATCGGTGAAGCTTTTAACAATCGAATAGTCGCGTTTTTCGTGATGAAACTTAGGAACAGCGGCGCCATTCGTCCTCTTTGCAATTCTAACAACATCCAAGTCTTTTGTGACAGTTAATGCAAGATGTTCAAAACGATTCATGCCCGCAATATCACCGATTGCTTTGAAGTGATCACGGGTACTCAAACAAGTCTTCAATTGTTTTGTTAACTGTGATTCTAACCTAGAAATAACATCAAGAATGCTGTCGTCTTGTTCGGTACATTCATCAGCCATCACTAACTCATACCTATTTTAAAATAAGATGAAATAATTAGTAAAATACACACAAAAACAAGAATTATAATATATATTTCCTTACTCAACATCTAACTGTGCTTTCGCCATTGGTGGAATAGGCAGAGAAGTAATATCTACTGGCAATCCTCCTTCAGCTGCTTCAATCAAAGGATCAAAGCCTTTCGCAGTACGTAAATATTCTTTAGCTTCATTTAATTCTCCTTTCTTTTTAGCTGTTAGCGCAGCTTGTTTGAATTCATTTTGTCTTTGCTTTAACAAAGCCAATTGTTTTTCCATTCTTGTTGTAGGTTGTTTATTCCCAGGTCTGGTTCTTGCAGGAACTGGAGGTGGCCCACCTGAAGAACTAGGAGAACTAGCAGAAGATTCCCCAGAGGTAGGTTTTGTTGGCACTGGTGGAGGTGGAAGCGCAAGAGACGCACTTGGTGCTTCAACAGGTTTTTCCGTTCCAGGAATTGGTGCGTAACCAGGAGGACATGGTAATTCATCAAATGGCACCGTTTTTCCAGCTTTATGAGCTTTAATAGCCTGCTCAAACTGTTTAACAATTCTTCCCATTCTCCGCGCTTTGCTGCTGTTGCCTTGCTCTTTAGCATTATTTTCTTGTTCTTTGTACACAGCTAAACGTTGTTCTAAAGCTTCGCCAACTGAACTGGCTTTGATCAAATCAGGCGCTGCTTCTTCTGGAGTATCTCCACTTGGTTCCGGGTGTTCCGGAATTAAAACCGGTTGTTCCTCGGCGTGCTGAACAGGCTGTGACTCTTCAACTGGTACTGTTTCATCGACAGGAGGTCCTGGCATTCGCGTCAAATCCACTTCTTGGCCAGCCTCAACGGCTTTGATAACTGCTTCAAATTGTTTAACGATCTTAATATGACCTACTGCTGTTGCCATATTACCAGATTTTTTAGCTGTAAGTGCAGCCATTTTATATTGGTCTTTGCGCTCCGTTAACATTACTAATAACTTTTGTTTTTCTTCTGATAAACCAGTAGTTGGAACTGAGTCAATAGACTCTGGAGGTGTTTGAGGTTGTTGTGGTGATGATGGTTCATCTGCATTGACAACAGCTAATTCTTCGGATGGTACTTGTGATACAGGATCTTTGTTTTGGACATTCACAGTAACAGCAGGTGGAATATCTTCTTCATTTATATTCCTACCAGCATTGTTTTGTTTAATTAAATCCTTAATTGTTTTCAATCCTCTGTTAAACCTCCTTGCTCTTGAAGTTTCTCCAGCTTCTTTAGCATTTCTTTCTGCTAAGTCATACATTTTTAATCTTTCATCTAACAACTTTCCTAAGTCAACAGCAGCAGGTGGTGCTTTAGTTGGAGAGTCTTGTGGACTTGACTCTACTTCACCTGCTTCTCCAGTAATGTCATTTAATTCATTCAATAAATCAGGATCATCATCATCTCCTGATAATTCTTCATCTGAGGCAATATCTTTCATGCTCTCTTGCACCATTGCATCTAAGTTGACAGCAGGAACAGCAGGTTTTCTTGCTGGTCTTTTAGGTTTAGAACCTCCACCAGCAAGTGCAGCCAGCTCAGCTTCCAAATCACTGTCATCATCCATACCTCCATCATCATCTTCATTGAAGTCCAGTGTTGTTGGCACATCAAAAAGTCCATACTAAACAATTAAGAAAATACTACAGCACTAAAATCTTTTTACTTATTTGAAATACAGTTAATTAATTAGCAACTTATGACTTTCAAAGTAAAAGTATAAACATGAGTCATAACCGGAATTTACCTCTTGTATTGTTTTTTGTTTGTTTCTAAAAAACTAATAATTTTCTCCAGTTAGATTCTTGTTCTTCTCACAAATTAATCGAAACAGTTTTAATATAACGACCAAGTATTGGTTATAACCTATATATTCACAATAGGGTTATGAATGGAACTTACTTGTGAAAGATTTCCTTGATTTCGCTTTGTTTTGGGTTTTTCTGGCTTCTTTTTGCTGAACATGGTGTCACTTAATAGGAAACACTGTAATCCGTAGTTGTTACCGTTGTTACCACAATTCACTGAATTAAACCGAAGATATTAACAATTTTGATTGCGATCAAGTGTGTGTCATCGCTTGTAATAAAACAAAACTTACAATGTCGAGTTTGTAAGTACAAATAAAACATTGCGAAACATATACATACATGCACTGACATATACAAAACAAGTGACAACTTCGGGTGTTTACGTAATCATATGGTTAATAACTTCGTTAAATTTCGTTAAACCAATCAACGCTCTCTAATTCTTTCCGGAACTACCCGATACCATCCGGAACCTACCGAAACTTACTCAGGTAACCTCATAAACTCCATGTCGTTAGTTGAAATTTCTGCTGTTGTCCGGTAACGTTTCTTAATTATTATTAATACTTAACAATAACAATCAATTTTATTATTAGATATTATCGTATAATGGTTTGAATAGCAACAACAAACGTTTATGGCATAAAACGTTTGTTAGTTTTTGTTTTCATCACCAACAAATGTACATACATGCTTCAACAACAACAACATTCATCTAAAACTTCATAAATATCAGTCAAAATCATCGTTTTCATTCATTCACTTTATCAAGTTTTATTCTGTTAAAGATGAGTATTATGATGTATATGTTACGACACGTTATTCGGCAAAGTCCTTACGCTCCAAGAATTACAGCTGCAGGTATTTCAAATTAAAATCCGTAATAAAGATTTTAAAGTTACAATTTTAGAATATGTCGTCCGATCGTCATCATCTGAGAAAATGCCGGAAACTGAACGCATGAAGGAATTTAGAAAGAAATTGCGTGAAAAGCCCAAGATTGAAGGTTTAACTGAAAGTAATGCAGCTGCATATGAAGAACTTGAACCTCTTGAGAAACACCCAGGTGGTGTGAATCCTGTGACAGGTGAAGTTGGAGGACCTGCTGGACCTGAACCCACAAGATATGGAGACTGGGAGAGAAAAGGACGGGTGAGCGACTTCTAATGGTCTGAATCTTCTATTTTTTTATCTTTCAAGATTCATAAAATTCAATTGCAATTGTATGAATACACAAAAATTACTATTATCATAAATAATGTACAAAAAATATTAAATCTGAGCAAGCCTATAGAGCAGTTTGGTACAATTTACTTAATAGTTAAGTTTTAATTACATTTCTGATCCAGTCTGAGAAGCAGGATACCTGAAATATTTTAAAATATTAAATCAAGTTAGTTCTTAAATGACTGACTAACCTTTGTATAGACTCCAGGATATGCTGATCGTGCGCATCCAATACCCCAACTTACAATGCCACAAATAAAATGCATGTCACCATTTCTACAAACTAAAGGCCCTCCGGAGTCACCTTGACAAGCATCTTTACCTCCGTTTAAATAACCAGCGCATATTTGACATTTGTTTAACTTTCCTGCAAAGCCTATCTTCTTGTATGGCTCATCACAAACAGTTTTTTCAATTATGGGTAGATTGACATGATGTGGAGTATCAGTATTTATTGTATCTTCATGTAATCGTCCCCACCCAGCTACTAAACCAATATCTGAAATTATTTTCTATGTTAACAAATTACCCTTTGTAGAGGAAGTTAATGTTAACCTTCGAAAATATCATCAGAATTGGGGATGCAAATTAACCCTGTCCGATTGTTATAGACTATAGGTTTATCCATTTCTAACATCACAATGTCATTTTCAAATGTTGATATGTCAAAATTTCTTGAAACAAATCTTCGAATTCGTCTTCGTTGTTCAAAACCTGAGAAAAAACAACATTTGTTTTGAGTTTTTAAGAAAATGACGTTAAGAATCAAATCAGAAACGTAGTTGGCCATGCATTGACAGTTAGTGTAAAGTATTCAGCCATGTTGGCAACACTGAATATAACCTTACAATTTACGTGACGTCATCTCCGATTGTTCAATTTACCTTCAGCACGAAATAAATTATAATCTCCTGTAACAACTGAAATATTCTTCGGTTCCAAATCTCTAACACAATGCGCGGCGGTTAGAACCCACTTATTCGAAACTAACGCGCCACCACATAAATGGCGATATCCTCGTTGTTGTCTCAATTGAATCGAAGTCAGCCATGGAAATTCTCCTGGTAGTGTATCCTGACCACCAACGATCCGACTCAAATAGTCACTGTTACGCATTCCACAGGTTGGTATAATTCTTAAACTTACAATCCATTCTAAAAATCTTTAAAAATCAAAACCACAAATAAACCCCAACGAAAAACACTTACGAAATGAATCAAAGAATAAAATAATTCCAATCAATTTAAACATTTGTTCTGACTTTGTACAACATCCCATGGTCACACACTGTTCAACTTATTTTTTGGTAATTGCGTTTGAACCACACAAAATGATACGAAACGTCAATTAGTTAGGACCGGTATTGATAGCCAATGAATCACTCTCGTTAAAACAAAAAACTAGTAATGGGTTTTACTGTGGGAAATTGGGAATTTATGTTGTTTTTTTCGAAATTTTTGAATTGTAAAACGCGTTTTGTGCAGTACTACTAAAACTAGATTCGATTCTACAAACACAGGAGCGGAGGACGTACTTGAAACTTCTCAAGTAGGTTTGTTTGTTCAAAAATATTCTTTACTTTAGGCAGCATCCCATCCGCTTCTCCTCACATTAATTTTCGAAGCGGAGACTTGGCGGACAGGTTGCGTTGGCTTCGTGAAAGCCCAATTCCATATATGGCATTGTTTAGCATACAAATTGTACTCTTACTCTTGACTTACACACTAACACACTGCGCGCAGGCTCGTACATACACTGGGCATCCTTAAACGTTGAAAAATCATTGCATCGTGTTTGCATACGCGAGAATTGAGGAGCGTAATGAATGCGTAGAGCAAACAACGCGAAAAGAAAGTTTTGGAAAATTAGGCGCGTTTGCATACATAAATGGGCATGGTCATGCGCCATAAAATTTGATTACGGTTGTTAATTGTTTAAGAATTATTTCTTCGTTTTTAATACAAAAATTAACCCAACCCAACGTGCGTTGCAACGTCAAATTAAAAAAATATTCATAACATGTTAACTTATCAGAACTTTTTTAGTTTTACATTATAAGAGTTCGAATCCCAACGACGGAGGATTTTTTTGTAATATTTCAATGATTCAATGACAAAAAATATTTTACACCTCATGATTATTGATTCATCAATAAAACAAATATTGATTAAAAGCGTTAAAGATGCCCTCTATGATATGGATCATAATTACTCAAATACTTTGCATCGCTGACACTAACATTCCCCACGAGTAACCTATCGCCTTCACTAGTAATCGCATTATCACTTCCTATCAACCGGTCATTGCTAATGAGCAGCCTGGGTTCTGTCACGTTCACTAAAAGTCGCGCATCGTCCGCAATGAACGCCTTCGTGTCGATAAACTTGTCGGAGTCATCGTTGTCGTCGTGCGATATCTTAAACTCGCCGAGTAAATGATCGTGCTCGTTGTCATCCAAAATGGATGTACTGGTATTCAAAATCCTCGCCGTTTGCATCTGTAATTGTTGTTGTTGTTGAGTAACTTGCACTTGTGTCACTTGAGTTACTTGCGAAACACTCGCAACTTGAACTTGGATATGTCGAGTTTCCTGTTGGGTATTTCCCTGATGGAATTTCGGAAGACTTTCGGATTGTTGCCGATGGGTTTGAGGTTGGAATTTTTGGGATGGTGATGCGTGCACTTTCATGTGAGTGTTTAAAGTGCTAGATTGGGAAAAGGCTTTACCACAAGTAACGCATACGTAAGGACGTTCGCCGGAATGGACTCGCACGTGTCGCAGCAGGATGGTGTTTACTGTAAAACCTCTTCCACAAACGTTGCAGACGTAGGGACGCTCACCGGTGTGGTTTCGCATGTGGTATTTAAGTTTCATCACTGTTGTAAATCTA
>JARJDS010037887.1:0-16466 GCA_030264155.1 Atheta pasadenae | reverse complement strand
TCATACATAACAGCATATTCTCCAAGTCGTTCATCTAAAAACAAAACAATAAATACAGTTTGTAATTATTCATCATAAAAACACAAATTACCTTCCCATGCCTTGGAATAATGTGGATTAGATTTAAAATAATGTAATGCACTATGAAACAGTGCAGGATCACCAGAAGTTTTTGCTGCGTCCAGAAACTTCCTAACACTGACTTTGTCATTACCCAGTTTTAAAGCAGATAACAATTGACCTTGACTTAATAGAACTTCTTGGATTTCTTCAGTTGCATCTGCATAAAACACAAACCCAAAAAATAATAAACTTAGTAAAACACAAACAAAAAACTATAAAAAAAAAAACTTTTAGGTTATGTTGCATACTTAATCTTGTTAACATATCCAACGCGAGTTGTGACGCAGCTGGGTGTACATTTCCTAAGGACAACAAAAGACATGCCAATGGTTTTGAATCCGACACAACACCATACTGTAAAAGTTGTTGTAAAGAAGAAAACTTTTTTCTTCGCACCAAAGTGGTCAACAACATTTCATTAATATTGTGCTGTGCTGGAATAGAATACTCTGACAAGGATGTTACATAAGCAATCAAAATCCATTCTAATTTCTCGAACTGTTCATCGTTATCCAACTGTTGCAAGATATTGTTGTAAATATCGATTTGTTCGATTAAAACCGGCGGTATTAAAGCTTGTTTGGAATGTATTGGTGCACTAGCCGGCGTTGCAATTTGCATATTTAATTCACCCTCTGCCCATGTGCGATAAACATGATTTATGTGATTGAAGAATTCTCGTATTTTCTTTAAAGGCGGTTTGTCTTGTTTTATTGTTAACAACAAAACTTCTAACAAAACGTCTTTCCCACCCTGTCGTTTTAGAATTAATTGCGCACAAAGACTCAAATCATGTATTTGTTGGCACAACTCACGTAAACATAGTTTAATATGCCACAAACACCCCAATTTCGCGTCGATTACAATATTCGGTTGGAAAACCACCCAGTTTGGTGAATCTATAACGTAACATGTATATTAAGTTGCATAACTTATAAAAAACAAATGAAAACTACACGATTGTTTATTACTTACAAAGTTCACAAACGTGTGTTTGGGGTTCCACCAAACCAGGAACTGATAACGTCGCAGGTTTTAACGATCTTGCAGGCGCAATCGGTGTGTGATAAGTCACATTACCATCGCTTTCTATAGGTAATGTAATATCAAACACCAAACTACTCCTTGATGCTTGGTGATGAATCAAAACTAAATTATCTACTATGTTAATAGCGAACCGACCTGTTAAACCTAATTTTAAAACATGACTCTTAACGGGTGCTTGACCCAAACCACTTAAAGTATGAATATGAACTTCTGCAGTTTGTATACCACTTTGATGTCTTAAGATTAACACTGATAACACTCCATAGAGTGTTGATAAAGTGACATCTCTCTCCAAAGCCATTCTCCCAGGCTCAGTTTCAACTTTAGGTAATTTACTTATTGAGCCTGGTTTAAAGACTACAGGCTGTAAATGCGAGCCATGGGCAGAAGCAAGTAATGCTGTTTTGTTCAATGAACACCACACAAACCATTGGATTGCAACTGATAGTGTTTTAAGGTGTTTTAAAGAACGTTTTTCAGGTATTACTAAATAAAGTTCCACACTATGATCAGTCATAAATGCAACTTCATTGTTTTGTGACCACACAAAGCCAACAATAGCAGAGTTTTTCTTACATTGTTGACTATATTCTGTTTCAACTGTCATGCCATTGAAGTTCATGAACTCAACTGAAGTTGTTGTTCTTTGTACAGCTAGAATTTTTTGGTCTAGAGAGAACTTGATTGATATCACAGGTCCATGATCTTCCATTCGGAAGTTTATTGGTTTTGTGTCATTGTTTGGACCTTTCACAACAACGCCCATTACACCACCAGAACGTACAGCAAATACCTAATATATTTACTCATAATTTAAACATGCACACATAAATATAGTTTGAATAATTAAGAAATAACTTACTTGTTTGTTGGAATCATCAAAAAAAACATTTGTTACTTGATTTACAGCTTCAAAACGCACGGGATTTTCGGATAATTCTAGATAAGCTGTGTTTGTTGCACTGGAAGAAGTCATTTTTGTGTTTTGTAATGTTAATCTATTAAAATTATTGCTCTAAACCATATTTATTGTTAACTATTTTCTAAACTAACAGGTGATGAATGACAATCAGCTGGTCATTTGAAACTTTTATTTCCTTCCATTTTATTTAATATGAAAGCTTAAAAATTAAAAAATAGATGCCGCTAGAATATGTCGCATAAAAATATAAAGGTTGTACACACAGCGATAAAAAGTTTGTAAGTGTTAGTGAAAACACACGTCGGTGTGAGATGACTTGTGTGAACTTGTCTTTACATTACCCTTAACAAAACATAATTCCCAAATTCGTCAACTAATGTCGCACCAATGCACTTTTTAATGTAAATCAAAAATAATTAAAACTTAAAACCAGCTTAAAACTAAATGAACAAATATAAAATTTTGATTGAATAGGTAAATTATATTTAAAAACAACTAAGAATTATTTATTTACTGTTACAATATGCTTGAAAACAATGTAAAACTCAATAAAACCAAGTAAAAACTTTTATACACCATTTATACGTAAACAAAATGGCCGACATAAAAACACAGGACCGGACTTATTTTATTTTCAAAATTAAATTTAAAAACTCTTTATTTAATACAAGATAACAATAAATATGTCACACACATTCAGTAATACTCAATCACAAAACACTAAATTAAAAAATGTACATTTCAGGTAATAAATTAATGTTTACCATTTTGTAAACTATACAAATGATGGTAAATACCCCTCTGCGCTAATAGTTGTGTATGAGTACCTAACTCATGCACTTTACCTTCATTAATCACACAAATAACATCAGCATTCTGGATTGTTGACAAACGATGCGCAATTGTAATACAGGTCCGGCCTTGTTTTGCTTTATCCAAAGCTTCTTGCACGATTTTTTCACTCTCAGTATCCAACGCTGACGTCGCTTCATCCAAAAGCAACACTTGCGGATTCCTAACCAAAGCCCTGGCTATAGCAACACGTTGTTTTTGACCACCAGACAATTGCGTACCTTTATCACCCAACGGAGTTGCATAACCCTAAAAAACATAACCACAAAATTAATAATCACCAAAAATAAACATCTACGCAATAACACAACTTACCAATGGTAATCCAATAATAAAATTATGCACGTTAGCTTGTTTAGCAGCTTCGATAACTTCCTGCTCGCTGACGTGTCTTGAATTATCACCATAAGCAATATTTTCACCAATAGTACGATCAAACAGGTTAGGTTCTTGTGACACAATGCCAAGATTCAAACGTAAATCAGCCAATGAAATCGATTTAATGTCATTGTTGTTGATCGAAACTTGTCCAGAGATTGGGTCATAAAATCTTTCGATTAACTGAATTATGGTTGATTTTCCACACCCACTTGGACCAACCAAAGCAATGGTCTTGCCTCTTTGAACCAACAGGTCTAAACCTTTCAAAATTTGTGTTTCCGGACGTGTTGGGTATTTAAATTGAATTGCTGAATAGTTAATGTCACCATAATAGGAATCTTCTTTGATTGGATTGTCAACATCTCGAACATGTGGTTTACGCTGTAGGAGGTTAAAGATTTTTCCTGCGGCGACCAAACCTTTTTGGAAGTTTGGTGTAAACGCAAAAGCGCTAGCAATTGTCATTGTACCCATAATCAACGTTTGCGTTACTCTAAAATAAAACAAAACAAAAAGATTGACGTTAAAACTATTTTACAAAATATTTAAGTGTAGGCAACCATACTTACTTCAAAACACGTTCAAATGACAGTCCATCCTCGCGAATTAAATAACCGCCATAATACATACAAGCTGCAAACGCAAAAAACATACAACTTCTTGCAACACTCAATACTCCAGCTCGATAGTGCGTGTTAACCTTCGCTTTTTTAATGTAGGGCATTAATTCTTCCACGTATTTCCCATGGAACGTACTTTCATTACCTAGGGAAGCAACGGTACGAATTTGTGACACAGCTTCCACAGCTAGTTTGGTCGAATTTTCCAAACTCTTCCTATAACCTGTAGTTTCGTTTTGCATCATTTTCTGTTGTAGATACACCGAAATAATGATAATAGGTGCAAATGCGAGCGCCAACAATCCTAACCTCCATTCGTAATACATCGATAGTCCTAATGACAAACCTAAAGTCGCAATTGATTGGAAAATGGTCCCGATACGTTGTCCAGTCGCCCCTTGAATATTCGCCGTCTCGCTTGATAGTTTCGCACATAGGGCACCAACGCCATTTTCTTGTCTATCATACCAACCAATCTCTTGCTTCAACATGGCTTCAAACATCTGTCCACGCATGCGCATTACTAACTTCTCCCCCGCGTCACCAAAGAAATAAATTTGACAGAACGTTGCAATGCCAGCGCCTATACCAGCACCAACGAAATAAATACAATAAACATTACTTTCTTCGCGGATTTTGTTGGTGTCTTCATATTGAAGGACTCCGATGATGTCACCGAAGAGAACTGCAAAGATTGGCATTGCAAAACCCATGAATGCTGATGCAACAACGCCGATTAAAATTTGCAAAGATTCCGGTTTGTTTAGACTTAGAACTTTTAATAAAGGAACATCTTCTTCAATATCTTCTAATTGGTCATCACTACGACTAATAGCAGTGTCAGGTCGGACGGAATCATCTTCATCGTGTAGATCCATATGCGTTGTTGGTTTATCGTCATCATCAAGAGTTGCCACTTGGTTTGTGACTAAATTATAGTATTCTTTACCCAAAGCCATTAATTCAGCATGGGTACCATCTTCGACAGCTTGCCCTTCTTTAATCACCACAATCCTGTTCGCGCCACGAATAGTTGATAACCGATGAGCAATGATAATAGTCGTGCAATCCTTGGAAGCGTTATCCAACGCTGCTTGTACTTTAGCTTCACTGTTGGTGTCTAAAGCTGAAGTTGCTTCATCCAATAATAAAATACTAGGTTCCCTGACTAAAGCCCTAGCGATAGCAATACGTTGTTTCTGCCCTCCTGACAATTGCGCACCACGTTCCCCCACCATAGTGTTGTAACCTTCCGGCAATCCAGAAATAAATTTATCAGCGTTAGCTTTCTTCGCCGCACGTTCGATATCTTCCATTGTAGCCCATTTATAACCATACCGAATATTTTCCGCGATTGTTGTACCAAACAACACCGGTTCTTGACCCACCACACCAATATTACTACGCAACAAAGACAAATCTAAAGTTTTCAAATCATGACCATCCAAATACACTGAACCAATATCAGGATCGTAGAATCTTTGTATCAACTGAATGCACGTTGATTTACCACAACCGGAACTTCCTACAAGCGCAACAGTTTGACCAGCTTTGATCGAAAGGTTCAAGCCTTGAAGAATTGGTACGTCGGGTCTAGATGGGTAGTTAAATTTAATGTCTTCAAAGGTAATATTTCCTTCAAATTTATCAGGTTGGACACCTTTGCCCTTCGATGAGTTGATTTTGGGTGTGGCATCTATGACGCCGAAGATTTTAGCAGCTGCGCCACGAGCCACACCGAAGACTTCGATGTAAGGTGACGACATGCCAAAGTTCATTGAGCCAGACATGACGCTGAAGAATACTGTTACCATGTTAGCAGGGGTGTAAACTCGGTCGTTAGGATCTTGTTCTTCTTTTATTTCGTCGATGATAAGACCAACACCATACCAGAAAGCTAAGGCGTAACTGGCATAGATGCAGAACCAAAGAATACCGAAACCAATGCCTGAAAGCATTGCACGTCTGATGTTATTATCCCGAGCTGTGATTAAACGTTCTTCATAACGTTCGACTTCTTTTTTCTGTCCACCAAAGGCTAGGACTGTGCGTATTACGCTAAGAACTTCCTCGGCGATGGTACCAGCTGCACCGTAAGCTTCCAGTTCGTTTTTGGACAGTTTTGTTGTTAACTACAACACACAAAATTTACATTAACTCATAAAATAAGTTTAGCAACAAAAACACTTACATATGCAACAATTCCCATGGAAATCATCGTAACCGGAAGTGAAATCAAACAAATCAACGCAAGTTCCCAGCCTTTGATTAAAGCCATCACTAAACAACCAACAAAGGACAATTGAAAGTGTAAAAACATTACAACTTTTTCCCCAATTCCTTCTTCCAACTTTAATAAATCACTAAAAACAAACCACATAAATAAATTAATAAAAACACAAAGAAACTGGTTATTTTAAAATACTTACTCTCCCATTCTCGAAGCAAAATCTCCAGACTGATGCATATCATACCAACCCACATCTTGATTTAGCACATGTTCCAAATACAAGGTCCTGATACGAAAACTCTGCCGAATTCCAGTGTAGTTAAACAACAGCGTCGAGATGTAACTGAATATAAACATGGCCGCACCAATAATACAATTGTAAATGACAAACCACAAAATGGCGTCAGCGAATTTTTCTTTCGCCGCGGTCAAATCAGTTCCATTCGCTTGCGCCATGGCATACTCAATTAAATCCCCGGTCATATCACCAAACACCAACATATTCATTGGTTGACAAACGGCAGATCCAATTGAACACAAAGTACCAATAATAAGTAAAAATTTATCCAAACCTGTTCCATACCGGTACTAAACAACGAAAAAAACCACATAATTATAACCTCAAAATTCTCTATAAACGTCTAAACTTTATATTCCACCGCTAAACACCCTAAAACTTAATTTATAAACAAAATAAACAACTTACAAGAGAGAAGTATGGTACAGGAGGAAATTCTTCTTCTTTTTTATCCTCATCTTTCTTATCTTTAGGTTTATCTTCGTTGGAATCCACAAAAGTACTGCAAACACGTGTTAGAGACGTACAAGGTCGATTAGTACACTGATGTATTTTGGGTTGCCAAACATAAGGCGCAGAGTAAAAAAATAGTAACTTACGCATCTAGCGGGGATTCCTTTTTACTCTCATCAGGACCATCCGGACCTCTCGTCTCAAGGATTACGTCCTTCATTTTGACGCCGTGGCGCGTGAATGTACGTCACCTGAGTGAATTAGATGAAATGAATTAGACAAAGTATTTCATATAATTATGCACTATTGTTCGCCGCGTTGCCTAATCCGATAACAATCTGATAAATTTGCTAAAAACACAAAGGTTATTGATAACACACACACGAACACTTCAATTACGTTTATAATCTTTAATATTTTAATGTTTTACGTGTACTTTAGTAACAATTTACTTAAAAAAAACGAAAAAAACACGAAAAAACATAAATGTTTATAGTTTTTGAGGTTAAAACAACTGAAATACTTCATAAAACAATAAAACAAATGATTATTAACAAGATACCACAAAAAATTAACGGTATCTATATAAAAACACCGAGAAACTAGGCAAAAACGTAAGATTTTTAGGTTATTTTCACTCTAAATGTATTTTTTGGTAGTTTATGTTATAATTCACCCTTGACAGTTGTTAGGGTACTAAATACTAACATTACTAATGTTTGTCGTGAACTTGTAACGTACTCCCACGCTTTTACTTTCAGAAAAAAGCAATAATCGATAAAAACATTGTGTGTTTCTCTAGTTCAACTCAATTATCGTTTGAATCTACAATTCTAACCTCATTTTTTTTGTTCAACTACTAAATACAATTAGTACTAAATATTCTACTACTGTTTATTTAATTTTACCTACTTTTCTTTAGTGTTAAATATTAAAAAAAAGAAATACCTTTTTGTGAGTTGTTTGTGTTGTTAATTAATGCCAATTTTTGTGATTTAACTCAAATGGATGTTGTCGCATCAAACGTTTTGTGGACTATTCCTTGTCCACGAACAGTCGGCGTGGATTTATAGACTGAAACTAAAATTTGTTTCGCTGTATCATTGATGTGAGTGAGATAATCGTTGACGTGATGGTTGGTGGAGGCAAGAATGCCATCTCATCGATAATGTGATAAGCGATATCGTTGATGATGACTGATAAACGAATTAAACGCATTAGTAATGTAAGGTCAACGCGTTTCAATCATTGAAATTTGTGTAATGTTGATTCTGTTTTTTTTTTGTTTTAGGTTATCGAGTTTAGTCATTTTATGTTTTTAGTTTTTAGTCATGATTTTGTTTTAATTTTTAAATTTAATGAATAATGACTTTTATGGTTATAAGTTGTTAAGTAATTTTAGGTTATTTTGTAGCTTATATAGAAAACTTCTTAAGTATTTATTGACTTAGTAATTAAATATTTAATGTTTAATATGTGTTTAGTGCGGATATTTATTGTTTTATGTTAATAGTCGTTAGTTTTAAACAAATAATTGTGTTTTAGAATTTTTTTGAGGTTAAATAGCGTGGGATTTTGTATATTTTTAATTTTTCTTTCTAATTTTAACAAAATAATTGTCATGGCAATAAAAACTCTTTAGAACAATCGTACAGTAGACGTTTGTTATATTAATAATTGAGGTTATGTATTATGGATTACTTTCTGGCTATTTGTGCGAGAGTTTAGTTTTTAGTATGACTATTGACCACTAGGTAAGTACTCAACGCGATGGTAATCGTTAGGAAATACTACTATCTGTAAATCTAGTGTGAAAATGCTGGTATCGTGTGTTGGTTTAGTTTCCTCCTAAAGAGTGGCGCTAGTATTACAAGAACAACTGCATAAAGTGTTTCATTGTTTCCAAATCAACTACAAGTTTTTTTTTGTACAACTAGTAATTTGTATTAAAAATAGCTATTAGAATAAAATATTTTATGATGATATGTAATATTTTAAATTCAACTAATGGCTTTTAATTATTTTTTAATCCAAAATTAACTCTTATTGTAATTTACCGAATTGTTTTTCAATTGTTTTTACCTCGTAATTCTACCTCGTTTTACACAATTGAAAAACAAAAGAGTAACTTGTTGATTTGATCACACAGCGTAAAAGTGCAGTTTTGTTTTTTGCTACACTTCAATATAATTCAGTTGTTTGTTTGTTGGTTTATCAAAATGTCTTTCTTTCCACAGCGCACTGCGTTCTATTTGGAAACAATAAAAATTCACAGCGTTCCCACCACAAGACGGAACCCTTCTTCTTTGACTGTGCCTTCCAAAATTGTGCGTTGATCAACACTCGAAGCCACTCCTAGCTTACCTCCACTTCATCCACCACTCAGCAAACACACACAATACATATATGTACATACATAAAAGGTTTTAACACTCAATGCCATTGGACCATGCGAATTACTATATAAGGAGTACATAAGACCCAGGTGTAAATAACAAAAATATATTCAACGAATCACAAGTCATTCAATTTAAAAATGGCTTAGTTATTTGTCTAATGTTTTTGAATAGCGCTAAAACCTAACCTAACGTAACCTAACGTAACCTAACCTAACCTAACCTTGTAACGCTGTGGTAAAATCAACAATTGAACCTTTTATAATTAATTTTTCTTTAAAAATCAAACGGCATAATATTTTTAAGACTCTAAACTATTATTTCCCCCCCAAATCTTGATTTTATAAAAATTCCAGAATGTTTTAAATTTAAAAGAATAAACAAAATACGCAATAATTGGTTAAGTATCATTAATACTATTATGTTTATTATCACAAATGATTCACCAGCATGGAATGAGCAATATGGATACCTAATAATCAATTTATTTATTTCATGTTTTAATATTTATATCAAAAACATAAAAAATGACTAAATCTCGTATAGACTCATATCTCTATCTACAAGTTGAGAGTATTATCGATTATTCCATTCCATTCACACGATAATTACCATTACAATTATCAACGATTACAATTGTAAAGGATTGGTAACAAAACACCTGATATTTTGCAAATCATTTTATAATAACTAATCTGCTTTTAATCACACGTTCACTATGTTATCATTTTTGGTCCCCAAAAAAATTGATTCAATACTAAATCCTCTGATCAAACTTAATATGTCGAATCACCATGGCATTCTAGATTTTGCACACAGATTAAACCATTTTTTAAACAAAATTCAAAAAAATTAATTATCTATACACTTATCTGTTCATCTTACAATAAAAGTATTAGTTATACTCCATTATAGTCATAGATGGAGTTATTATGAGACTTTTCATTAATTTAATTTGATTTTTATCTATTACGAAATAAAATACAATACAATAAAATATCTACTTACGTTTGTTATGTTTATAATTTATTACTTTTGTTGAGTTTCATTGATATTGTTGGTTTCGCTACGTTCTAGAACGTTTTGATATGTTTATGATGATTATTAGAGGTTAGAACTTCGTGTAATCAGTTGTACGCTTGAGGTTATGTTAATAAGTTTTAAATTAATGCAGGTAAGTGCATTAACTTCAATTATATTAACAATAAATTAGTATCCAATCATGTTGTACGTGTTAATAAACTAAAAAACTAAATATTTGTTATTAACGTCAGCGATAATTAAAAAAACTAAACATTAAACATTTTTAAACGTTGCAAAACAAAAACACAATTTTATTAATTACAAGCTTCGTTAATTGTAATTGTTATTGTAATTGCAAGACGCAAAGGACACTCTTGAACTTAAATGGCAAATCGTTGAAAATGTAATTTGTTAATAATTCAATGAGTAATAAATAATATTTTATATAAATATGAAGCTAATAATTCTTTGTTATTTTAATAAATTTATTATTACCTTCAGTGAATTTGGTTGCCTATAGTCTTTTAGTGTTCTGTAGTCTTGTATAGTCAAGTAAAAAACAACGCAGTTGTAATCAACCATATAACAGTATAAGTGCGAGAGAGAAACTCTAAACAAACTTCTATCGCAGTTTTGTGTGTTTTGTTTTTTCGTTTCGTTCGTTTTTGTTACATTATCATCATACTTTTTGTGAAGCCTATTTTGACAGCTTTTCGATTTGCGCGCCACGAGTGGCAGAAACTTGAAGTACAAAGTTAAAGCAGACAATTTTGAGAAAAAAAAATACTTTGAAGGTTAGAAGTTAAACACCATTCAAATATACGAATGGGAAGTCTAACCCTCATCCCTTATACTTAATCGTTTTCCAAATCTCATAAAAATCTCGTTACGAACCAACTATTTCACGCTAGATTCACTAGGGGTAACTTTCCACAGCCCTAAAATACTCTCCAAATCCCCTAAAATAATTTAGTTATTACGCTGCAACCCTCCTAACTTGAATTAACCTAACTTTCCATCGTATTTATTCCCATGACTTGCAATTTTTCCTAAAAACTAAACTAAAACAGGGTAAAAACGTAAAAATATTATTTAATTATTAGCTAAACTCACCCTGTATGTGTGCATTTGTAAGTAGTAGTAGTAGTGCATTGCGGTTATTCCAGTGATTTATACGCGGACAGTATAATTTTAATGTCGCATTATTATCGCCATTGTTTAAATTCAATTCAATTCACCCCTGCTTGTTCTAACATGGCCGTGTACCAGTATAACTTGATGTAACTCGTTGTTATACTGATTGTAATTTGGGTTGCATACAATAAACCCACACAAATCCGTCCAGCGCGCAGGTGTTGTGCGCTGGTGTACTGTCATTTTGTTATACAGTAGTAATAGTTGTTTGGGTCCCACGAGTTTGTTCCGCAGGAATTACTGGATTGCACTGGATGAAATCCGCGATGTTTGACTTTGAACTGTGAAAACACAAACACACAAAACTAAGAAGTAACACCGACAGAGACAGTATTCACATGGATACGTTGTGTTAGTGGATATAACAATGAGGAACAGAACAACGGAGATGAGTTAAAACAATAAATAAATCTGCATTGTGACGACAAGTCATGGTAGTGAAAAGGGTGAGTATGCATACAGCATGTTTTCATGCAAGTATGGTTGCATACCGCGGTAATATTACGTTGAAAGTATGGTTGGAAGTTAAAATTTGTGACATAACCTGTAAATTGTTTGTTCTTGGAATATTGTGTAACACATTGGGTGAGGTGAGGGGTTGCTCCTTGAACTCCCCTGTGCTCTTGAGTTTAGTATAGCTTTTAGTCCTCCTCTGTTTTCGCTTGTAATTAAAACTGACTTGAATGTGAACACGCGGCGTGCACTGTTGCAACGTGCAGTGTAAGAGAATATTGCACGACTGAATTCATTGTGCTGCTCTGAAAGTTTGCCAAGGTGTCTGCCAAAACACCCTCGACCCTTAACGCCTTCAACGTTTATTTACAATATACCTTTTTTGTCCAAACTTAACATGGACAATTCAGACAAAACGTCTGATGAAATTTAAATTAATTCTAGACCAAACAAAATTAAATGAAATAACTTTTCATGTAATTTGGTTTTTACCACAAAAAATTGTTTTTTGTTTAATTTTTAGGTTATTAGCAACATCACACCGTGATCGGCTAATATTTAATACAAAATTTAATGTTTTACCTTTTAATTTTCCTGCTTCTGTATTATTTTTAGGTTATGTGAGGTTATGTTTAGTTTTTGGTATTAATTCATGTTTGTGTCATACACAAACAACGATTTATCTTCGGTAACTTGAATATCTTGAATAATTCTGTATCCAAACATTTTAAATTCAGCCTGGTTGCAGGAGGATGGAGCAAAATACCATCAGGGCCGTCAGGTTATTACTGCAACGCTTGCGGGCGATGGCGGCAACCAAATATACGTGTATATATTATTATAACAACGACGCTTGCTTCTGCTTTAACGTGTGAATGTGCACATAACCTATAAGGATATCAAACGATGTAATATACCCTCACCGCTGCAGCCACCGCCACTGCCGCCGCCGCCTCCAACGCATGCTACGTCGTCGGGGTAAGAGTGTTGGATTACAGCGTCCTACGTTTTGTGCAGACATAAAGGATCGTGACGTTTAATCGATATTTTCACCAAACTTAACCAAAACTGAAACAAAAATTAAGAAAATGCTAAATAAAAAAGATCATAATATTTTTTACAAGTAAAATTTTAACACTTCAACGAACCAACACAAAACACTCTTAATAATGAGAACAAGAGGAACGTAAATGGTAAATGTGAATGCATTTGCAAAAAAAGTTTTTGTCCACCCCCTAGACATATTTTGCAATTCATGAATTTCGCGTTTGCATGGCCGCACCGCCAAATGTTTCCAGTTTACACCGGCCCCGACATTACCCTATCTAATCCGCGTCCAGTGTCCACCCTCGTCGATGTAACCAACTGCGACTGCGACAACGACTACCAGCGTGACTCTATGCCGAATTGTGCGGTTTGGGGGGGCGGCGAAAAAAGAGCTGTACATTTGCACGCTGATTATTCCGCTGGCGTAGACACGCTAGCTCGTTGTGCGCTGGCATTATTACTAAACTAATTTTCGTGTGCATTTCCGCTGGTAATTGTCAACACTCACACTTTGGTACTATTTTCCACCCTTACATAACCAACAAGAGTATATTACCACAAAACTTTTTACACAATTCAGTTTTTGGTTATAGTATAACCTAAAATTGTTGTTTTTCTTGTTTATTTATAGGTTAGATTCTGTTTTCCTAATATTTTGTTTGGTTAGCATTTGTGTTTTTGATTTTCTGTAAGATTAGATTTAGTTTTAGATATTTTTAGGTTAAGTTTAATTAGATCTTAAATTTTAGGTTATGTAAACTATTTTTTTGGATTATCATTTAACCCCGTTAACCCTGTTTACTTTAAAATAATAAACCAAACGTGGTTTTGCTTTCAGTGTCGATGGTTTGAAGATAATTCAAGCGTGAAACTTCATTAACCCAAATATCAGTGGGTACGCTTCGTATAAACTCATTCATTATATACACCCATGATCCACACCCTCTGAACGACCTAGTCACAACATCAACCCGCTAAAGTCTTCGTAACAGGATTAAACACGTCGGAAGCCAACAAATCAACAACTCTACAAATCAAAAATCATTAAAAAATCAATTTACATTTTGAAGTTAAAAAATCATCAACTATTTTAAACCAAAAATTCCCCAAACTTCTAACTTAACCTACAAAATACTAAGAAAATTCATCATTATATGCAACCCAATGTACACAAAATATGTTTCCAGTCACTACAAGTAACTGATCTGTGTTTGATTACAAAATATACATCCATTTATGTGTGCAGGAGAGTGACAGTAATGTTTGTAATGGTACACCACAGACACAACGTCATCATAGTTATCAGATTAATGTCATTCACAATTAAGTTAATAGAAACGTAAATGGTGATGCGCCGAACAAGTCTGAGCCGGCACAGTTTGCATCGCGTATTCTTATCATTATCAACGAGTGCATTAGCGTACGAACGAACGTTGTCAAGTCCCAGGGGAGTTGAGCCTTGTCGTCTTATGTTGCTTTCGTATGAGTTAGTTGAAGTACTTCTCAACGAAACAGCTCATTATCTCATTTTATGATTATTTACTTCACAAAGTAAAACATAAAATTTTAAAAACTAAATTCGGCTAAAATAAATATAAGCAAATTGTTTACTAAACAATACAAATAAGGCTAAGGTAAAACTCGAAGGAAATTAAAGTTACCTGATGTATTTATTTGTTTTCTGACTTAACCTTACTTTACCTAAACGTGTTTTTGTTTATTGTTAAGACAGATTGTTGCAGTACATGCAAAAATCAGCATTTGAAGCTTAAAACTTTGAGTCATTAATTAATCAAAAAAATCAAAATTACATTTTTAACCTCAATTTTTCTACAACTACACACAACTACATTCCACTACAACTACATTCTAAACAGTTCTTAGCAGTGGTTGAGGGTTAAAAACCTTCGAGATTCGATATCGTCATATCGTCCACGGCAAGCCTTGCAGCTATAGCGCACCGCAAGGAAATTACAAACCGTAAAATTTCTCAAAGCCTTGGCATATCGTACACGCCTTCATACCGCGTCTACACCCTCAGCGTTCAGTGTCCTTACAGTTCAAAGTTGTCCCTGTTGGCGTGTCCTGCGCACATTGATTAGCAGGCAACTGGCTGGGTGCTGCTCGACCAAAAGCACACCAAAAACGTAAACGACTTATAAATAAAATTTACGCACTCCTTACCAAACCTGCACAAAACGTTCTTTACCGTCCGTTCCTTGGCGTAACATTAGCGGCCGTAGCAGAATCCAAGCGTACCTTATTCTTATCAGAGTTGTTCAGTTGTTCCGTCTTCTACGCTGCTAAACGTCTGGACGAAACTGTATTGTAACAAAATACACACACAAAGCTTACATTGAGTTAAAGGAAAAAGTGTGCACTGGTCTGGACTTAAAGTGTTGTGAGTTTGTTGTGTTTGTGATAAAGAAAAAATTAAGGTTATGTAACAAAAAACAGTAGGGCTGTGCAGCCATAGCGACCTCTAGCGGATTCGAGATTACTAAAATCAGCAAAATGAATTATTTCAAATATTAATCGCTTGCTCGGTTTAATTTTGTTAATTACGCGGCGGTAAACGACGTTTACGTTCGTTGGTTATGGTTGGTTAGTTGTGGTGATCATAATGAAGGAAAGTAAGGATGTAGAAGGCGGACTAGAAAGGATAAAACAAGATGGAAGAACTCGCGTGCGCGGTGGTCGCGTGAGCAAACCCTGAACGTCCGCAATGGTTCGCAACGATTGCAAGGAGCAAGAAACGTTTTGAGTTATCTAGATTTTGCACCAGACCAACACTGACGTCCAGCAATTACAACTAATGTTTGTGCAATTTCGTTAGATTACAATTTATGAATTCTATTCAACGTAATTAAAACGCTAAACGCAAAAATTACAAAATAAAAGCAACAAAACTTACGGAGTGCTAAACTTACAAAACGTACGTTTCTATTCATTTGTTTTGTTTCTGGTTTATTTATTAGTTTGTAATCGTTAAATAGCGTACACAATTTAGTAACCTTTCTATTCGATTATGTTTGTTCGAGCGAATATTTTGGATTTGCAATTCTCTCTATTTGCAATTCGCTATTCCTATTCGTATTCCACGAGTTTTCTTATTTTACTCGATGTGCAGCGCATCAATGCACGTTGCATATTGCAATATCTGAAAGAGCTACCAATGTGCGCACTGCCTCCCTTTACCCTCAAAACAGCTCGTGTTCGAAATGTTTACGTACGGAAAGCCAAAACCGAAATAACCTGAATGTGGACGGCCATCATGGTGCGGTGCACTCGGAAGCTCCATCTGCATGCTCGATATAAATTTTCTTTCAACGGTGCTGACTGAAACTGCCGCAAGCGACGGAAATGCTCGGAACGTTTAACGCTTTTTACCTTTTTAGTTCATATCGCAGAACATATACATTTTCCA
>JARJDS010037842.1:0-14660 GCA_030264155.1 Atheta pasadenae | reverse complement strand
TTTAATATTTGTTGTTGACATTACACGTTATTGTATAGTCTGCGTCTGGGCGCGCGGGCGAACGACACCGAAAACCACAGTAATTTCACAATTCGTCTACGATTTAATTATGTTTTTTTTGGTGTAACATTTGACCATTTACAAGTTCACAAGTTTTTTCAACTGTTGAGCAAGTGATTCCAAAACTAAACAACAAATGTCAAACTCTTTTTTTTTGTAATAAATCTTTCGATTATTTTAAACGAACAGAAAACTACAAAATTAAAAGAAAAGTTTTAATCGTGAATGTTGATTGTTTGATTTGTGTTTTATGGTGAAGTGTTTTAATTATTATTATTTGTTATGTGCAACAACAAATAAAATCAAAAGTTGAACGATAATGCAGACGGCGATTAATAAATATTGTTGTTTGACGCTATTTTACAATGCATATATTTTATATGAGTATATTTGTGATTGTTGTTCGGCAGAGGAAGCAAGCTTGTGAGGACCGCGCAACTTTATATTGTTTTTAAATTGTTGCAGAGTGCGACGTGCGCGTAGACGAGACGAGGTCGCGAGCGAGCGCGGTTTGTATGGGCCATGAAATTCGCGTACGTTGAGCTAGGTCAGTATCGCTAAATAAACAAACAAAAACAAGACAGTAACCAGACGAGTAATAACTGCTATGGTGCCAAATTTTGGCATAGATCTACTACAATTACTGATATTATTTTTTTAATCTGTTAAAACAACAACTCATCACTACGATTTTGAACAAAAATTTTGCACAACAATAAACGTTTCGACTAAAAAAGAAATTTTTGTCTAAAAATCTTGTCAGAATCTTGTTGTAAATTTAGATTTTATCACAAATTTGGTGTAAAATTAGAACAATTGTAATTTTTTTCATAAAACTTGATACTCGAGAACTCGAATATAATGAAAATCGCTATGATATTGACATTGATCTACAGTTATATCTATTTATTCCTTATAAAAGTAAGAAACTAGTAGAGAATTATATCAAATTTCGGAGAAGTTAAAAAATTATTAACAATTTGTCTAGTTATTAACCAAAATAAAGAATCCCAAGGCAAAATATGATGGAAAATAATAAATTATGCGCTGATTTCAGTAAAAGATAAAAAATTGGTAATGAAATAACTCAAAGTTTGAAGAAAATCTTGTGGAAATTGAAAATTTGGGTCAAATTAAAGTTAGTAATAAAAGTTTTCTCAAAATTAAGCAAAATATCAAGGACAATCAAAATTTTCCTTCAAATCTTCAGAAAAATATTCAAAAATGTGTCCAAAATCATAACTAGAATACTACCCTTTAAAGATTTATATAGTAGTAATTAATATTTCCACCCCTTGATTAAATTTTTTTTAAAGTTGTGTAGAAAAATTTTAAATATTTTTGAAAATGTTTGAAAATTCTAACCTAACCATTTTATATTTATCCCGTTCGGCAATTTTAGAATGCATAATATTATCTCACTGCCCACGCGCCCAGGATATTTTTAGCGCCGCCGGTCGTCTTTTCCACGTTCCGCAATGTTTTGCGTCGTTATCTCGGCGCACTGTTTGCGCGTACGTGTCTACGCCGCAGTCGATATTGTTTTCGGATCGGCCAGTCCGCTCGATTCGCGCTCATCCCGCGAGACGTAAACAAACAATATTTGCACGTGACATGTTCCACCGACCCATTGACTCAAATTCAACCCCTACGCCACCGCACACCAAACCAAAAAAAACACCAATGGATTATTATTTATCATCACCACCTCATTTTCCAACTCATTATTTTTCATTCACCAAACATTTTCCAAGATTCCAAGAAATTTTGTTATTTATAAACAAACCATCATAACATAAACAACGGGAAGTTATAAATAAATTATGAATGAAACATTAGATAACATTACGTACAAAGTTAGTACTCATATATGACTTAACAAGAAAATAATAAGAAAAAAATATAAAAAATTGCGGAAATTATTAAAAAAAAGTTTTCACAATTTCAAAAAAAAATCCGTGTGTCAATTGACTGTAGGCGCCATCTGGCAGCGTCTACTGTCAATTTACTCACGGATTTCAACAAAAAATATAACCTCAATTTTATATTTATAATTTATTTATATTTTTTTGTAATTTTTGTGGAAAAAATCGTCGATAAATTTAATTTAAATCAAAATCCAGTCTTATATATTTTTCTCTAATTACTGACTTGCATCTAATTATGAAGATCAAAAGCTTTAACGTGTTAAACTTGTTTTTAGTTTATCTACATTGCATGTAACTCTCTCTGTTGGTAAAAAATGTAAAGTAACGTTAGTTGAAGAATAAAATAAGTCAGTTGCTAAGCATCTAACACGTTATCGTTTGCATAATCAGAGAGGAAATTAACTGTTTCTGCTGCAATTAGTTTCGTTTTTTTTATCACAATAAAAAAACTAATTTTTAATTTTTTGGAATTTTAAAATAAAAACTTGAAACCAGAAAGGCAGTAGTTGAGTAAAGTTAGCGTGAGTTAAGTGTTTACACACCTAGACGCACATTTATTAATAGCCGAGTGAAAATAAACACTGAGTTAAGAAATGTCTGGAATTCCAAATACGAAATGATCAAATAATTAAAAGCCTTGAAGATTTTGTGACTCTAAACTTTTGTGTAATAAATTCGAACAAAATAATTGGAAAAATCACAATTTGAAACATTTCTATGACAAGTAACCGAAATAAAATTGGTACAAATTGCTCAAGTTAACAATGACCAGTATCAACTTGACGCGCTCGTTTTGTTCGTCATGGAAACGCGTCCCCTTCGCTGAAGAGTCGGGTATCACGTCTGGAAGCATAATACAGTGCTGAAAAGCGTGCGAAAAGAAATGTTTTGATGGGTTTTCGTCGAGAGCTCGCGCGCGGCGCTCACAGCAAGGGGTGGCGTTGTCAGGTCCACCCACCTGTTGCCCGGGGCCTTATAAATGACCTTCTGTTTCCCCACGACGCAGAACGCCCCACCACCCACATACATACTGCACTGAAACACACACATATACATTGATAGACCGAAAACGCTTTTCTCGCGACAAGAAACTACGTCGTTTTGGTCGCGTGTCAGGGGCGTATTTGTCCACGCGCACTTACTGTTAGGCTACCGCGTTTGTCTTACGATCTTTGACATTGATTGTGACACTCGGAGACGGCTACGTACCTGCGAACAAAAAGGACAACGGTGAATTAATAAGCTCGAATAATTTTTCGGATGGTGAAAAATATGAATGCGCTATTGTGAGGATGTGCGCGCGTGGTTACTGAGGGTAGGTTTCCATTAATTTAATGAGAAAATTGGCCGCCGGGCGTGCGAGCTTCAAACGCAAAAACAATACTATATTATGCTTTTTGGCGTGAATATATAGGTATATATATATTTTATATATATATGTATATATTGCGATGGAAATGAACCCATCGTTCAGAAAGTTTATTAAATCCGATCTCAAATTACATGATAAAGGTCATTCAATAATTATTTTTCTTTTTTTCTTCATTAAGCACAACTGAGTGTTTATGGTCAATAAGTTAGTTAAAATTTTGATAGAAATTAAAAATTTATTAGAGAGTTTTGTCAATATTTTATGGAAACTTTTTACAAAATTTAATCGAAAATCAAGTCTAGCATCGTGAAAATAATCCAGAATTTTATTGGAAAGCTGCAAATCTTGTACAAATTTGGTGAAAACACCAAAAATTGTCTTAGTTTGATTAAAAATTGTTTGCGATCAAATGTAAATGTAAAACTTAATAAAAATTACCAATTCCATATGAACCAATGATCAACTACAAACTCGTAGTTGGAAACCAGTTTCTCGCTGTATTCCACACAAACTACTTGACTTGATTATTTATTCAAATAAATTCGAAATTTCATCGCTCGCAGTTCACATTCTCATTTACTTCTATACCATATGATCACATGCTGCGCATATTTATCTCGGCGCGTAATGAAACGTATGCGGAAAAACGCGCGCGCACATTTGTGAATAAATTAAAAAGCGACGCCATGCATAATTGTATCGCTTATTAATGCATTGGCTATCGATAGAGCAAGAAGCGGAAAGCTGGATTTTTCTCAGTGGCCGACGACAGCAAAGAATCGATGAATAAAATCGACTACAAACAGTGCGAAAAATAGGAAATGTGACAATAACAGCGTTCGATGTTTCCCACAAAACTTCAACTGAGATTCAATCTCAGAAAATCAGAACAAAATTCACATCAAAATACTTTTTTTTCTTACAATTTTTATCTTTTTCGAAGATACAATCACGGAAATATATTGTGGTAGTAAAAACACCGTGAGACTAGAAATATTTTACGCCATTTATTTCAGTTTTGTTGGAGTGCGGTTTTGTCGAAAAAATTATCAAAATGTCTTTTATTTACTGAGATAAGCGAACAACACCGATATTTGCGGTGACACTTCCGGTTTACCAAAGTTCGCCAAGGGAAAACAATCGCAATCTCACGCTAATTCTAATCAGCGCGACGACCAGTCGCGAGTCTTCCGATTCTTCAAAATAATCAAACCCGCGATTAAAGATTTCAGAACCGCAAAGCCTCAAATCAAAATCAACAAGATATAAAATTTTAATTTATATATAACTTTATTTTTACTTTCATAAACATGAAATAAAAATTAATTTTATACGCAAAATTAGATAATTAAAAAAAAAAACTGTGATAAAAGTGTGAAACGTTGTAAATTCATGACATTTTTGTAGTTTATTAAACATTGTTTGTTTTAATTGAATATATATTGAGTATGTTACATTTAGGTAAAAAAAATGTGTGTAGGTGGGATGTGTGAGTTAATATTGTGAAAAATTAATAAAATAAATTCCAGGTGTTGCGTTTGCCAGCGTTCTAAATTGAAAAATTCCAAAAATTTCAAACTTTATTAAAGAAAGTTATGGACACACGTTTTGTCCATGCATTGGGGAGGAAATTCTTCAATTTTGTCAGGCCTTGCCTTGCTGTGACAGTGACGCTTTCCTATTCGTATGAAAATTTTAACCACAGGTGCAAAACAAGATTCCAAACACACAAAAAAAACAAAAAAATATATATGAACGTAGCATATAATAATAAAATAAAAAGAAATAATTATCACAAAAATATGACATACAGAATTTTGTTTAGATATTAGCGAAAAATTTAAAATTTAATGAAGTTTTTAGTCAAAAACATCAAAAATGTTGAGATGAAGCAAAAAAATCATCGTTTTCTTGTAGAAAATCAAGAAATTGTAAGAGATTTAATCAAAAATTCAGTAATAAACCAAAATTTTGAGGATGATTATACCAAAAATGATGACATTGTTTAAAAATGTTGCCTCAAAAGCCAAAACTAACAATTTTTTTGTTTAAAAACAACAAAAAATTGTTCAAAACACAAAATTTTGTACTCTTTTTGTAAATTTTGTCCACAAAAAACGTTTTATCAATACTACAAAGTCACACGTTTGAATTTGGTGCTCTGCAGGCTCCGAATGGCAGGCAGGCTTTATTTTATCCTTGACATAATTCCATATGTGTACGCATGAATGCACACGCCGCACTCGCGCACGTCGCACGCATCGCACATTGCGTATTGCCGAATAATACTTTCAATGTTCTTTCAATGCTTCCGATTTGATTTCTTTGCACTAACGCCATAATAATTAATAAAAAAATTACAATCAAATGGATTGAATCCTATCAATAGACTTGGATGAAATCTTGCAGCGAGAGCACGTGGTTTTTAAACCGCGATGGTTTTAAGGTCACGAGAGAAAATTCCAAGACGTCTTCTTCTTCTTGTGTACTGGGTCGCGTGGTCGAAAACGGCCGCAAGACATCTTTTTCTTACAGTCTGATTACCGTATTTCTCGAATACCGCTACAAAGATGGATGATTCGATTCGCATTGAACATTGACATAATTCTTGCCCGGCGCAAGCAAGACAGCAACAAGCATGTCTTCGGACTTCTTCGTACTGGTTCTGTTACGACGCAGAAGCACAAGAACGCAGGCGGCGAAACGACCTTGCAACGTTTCTCGCGCGCAACTAATGACGTCACGCTTGAGATAAATTCCAATAACAATGAACTCCAATTTGCTCAAAGAGGTTATGTTACACATTACACGTTTTTTTCGCATTCTTTTGTTTTAAACATTTATTTCTTCACTAAACTTTACCCTTTAGTTACTTTTAAATTTTTTGTTTTGTTTCGAAATATTAACTTAAAGTGCATAAATGTTGGAAAGTAGTTTTCGATAAGTGCCACCCTTTTAATCTTCATTTTTCTTTCTTTGTATGAGAAATAATTTAATAACAATAACCAATGATCGATCGGACACATTCACATTGTCGCTTAAAGTTTTTATTGTCATTTTTATTGTTGTGGTATTTTTTAAACAGCAGCATAAAATGCATACGATTGCTCAAGTCGCAATTGATTGACGGTCGATTGAATTAATAAATAGCGAAACGCTGTGTTCCTTTTCACACCGGCGACTGTCCACTACGTTTACAATTTTTCAAACAACGCGTGCAGTGGACATTGTTTAGAAATTCACATTCAGAGTGATGTGCGTTTAGAGTAATTGCGCATACATTAAAAGTAAATGAAAATAACTTGTATTTTATTCGAGGTGTAAAAATATTTTTATTTATAATGAAAAATTGTAAGTGTATGAAAGTGTCAAACAGCAATAAATATTTTATAGTTTAATCATTTTAAAAAAATTACTGAATTAAGATAACTGATTAAGATTATAGAATTTGAGTAATATTTTTAGTCAATTTTCATCAATTTAGTCAATTCTTTTGTAGAAAAATCTAGATTTTTTCATAAATTTTGTTATAAATTTAAAAAAAAACTAAAAACTGCAAGATTTTGTCCATTTTTTGGTCATTTTCTTGTCGAAATAAAGAGTTTTTAAGTTTAAAATACAGTTAAATATATATTTTTTTAAATTTCACCCAAAACTAAATTTTGTTTTGATTTTATCTATTAGTTTTTGATAATAATTAATCGAAATAAAGCAACTATAAATTTCTAGGTTCAAAAGTTTAAGATGCGCTGGTTTAGACGACCGTTTCGAATTACACAATTGATACTCGCTCCAAAATACGACTATGATGACTTATGACTGAGCTCGTCCTCGATAACCCTCCAGTGATAACGTATCAAAGGAGACAGGCATAAACAGCGCTATCAAAATTCGAAAGAAATCGGGACGCGAGTGGAAAAATTATATTATTAACCAATTTTATTTCAGATATCCAAACGTACACCAGCTAGACATACACTAAAATGAACTAAAGATTTTGATACATCTTGATAAATCAAAAACAAACAAAAACCAACTGGTGGTCATTGGGCAAATCTTATTATGAATCAAAATAATCAAAATAATAAAAATCGTTTTCAACAAAACTAAACTAAAAAGTAGTGGCGTGACGTCGATAAATTTGATTAGAACACTTGTGTTAATAAACAGACCGCGAGAAAACGTCCTTGCCGGCCGGCTGAAATCCTAACAATCCTAACGTTTATTTTCACATCAGATTTGGATGCACTTTATGTTTTTTGATAACTAAAGCGCGTACTACACGCAAATATTTCAAGGCTGTCGTTGATTCCAATCGTGTGCAATATTTACATCTTTACCAGCAGCCAATTAATATTTTACGCAATTTATGTGCAAATTAATGATTAGATTACAACTATAAACATTTTTCTTGAATAGTAGATTTTATTGAATCATACAGAATCATTCATGTTGCGGTTGCATATTACACGCAAGGTGGAACGTGAGTTAAGTATGATTTATGTGCGATAAGTTTGCGCGCGGTGCGCATGCGCGTCCAGCTTAGCGGAAAGGTTAACTCCGCAGCAGCGTCCCTGAATGAAGAAAAATGCGCACGTGGAGCGCGCAAATATTCGATTCGAAGTCATTCCACGCACTGTGACTTTTATGCGAATTGCAATGTTAATGCGATAAATGTAATAAATAGAAAATTTCTATGCGAATACTGTAATTCTCGCTATTAATGTCCAGTGTTTATTAATAACTGTAATTATTGTAAAATGTTTATTATCTTTAATTTGCATGCAAATTACTAAGTCAAACATATACTACATTTGTTTTGGTTTAGTTTTGTTTTGATTTATCGTTTTTGCTTCACATTTTTAGTGAAAACTTAATTTGTGTGGTGTACGATTACCCTTAAAACAATTAAACGCGTATGTAATCGAACGAAAATCCTTCGCCGCAGTTGAGTTTGGTTCTCGCCAAACCAAACACCGCGTGCTAAAATATACACAGAAATGACCTTGGCTATTGCGCAGTCGCGGCGTACTTTAAGTCTAAATATTACTTCCTTATCCTTGAGAGTTCGACGCCGTGTGCTCGCGAATTGGTACGGAACTAAGTTTTAAAACTAAAAATTTTGATTAGTCACAGAAACAAAATATTTTGTGTGAGTATTTTCCGTAAAATCGTAAATTATTGGGAACTAATAAGAATATTAATCACAAAAACACTAAAAACTAATAGTAATAACAAAAATTCAAAAAAATGTTTTTAACAAAAAATGTAGCCAGTTAACTAATAAACATTTTATCTTAGTTACATTTTTTTGATAGAACGCACCAATTTCGTTAAATCAATTAAAAACAAAATATTAGTAATCGTTAATTGTTTTGACTAAGTTTTGACGTGTTTTACGATACAAAAACACTAAAAACTAGTAATAATATTAAAGATATCAAAAATTGTTACAAACAAAAATTGTAGCCAGTTAACTAATAAACATTTTATCTTAATAACATTTTTTGATAGAACGCATCAGTTTTCTAAAAATCGACGAAATGTTGGTACCCCTTAATAGTTATGACTAAGTTCTGACGTGTTTTAAGACACAAAAATACTAAAAACTCTAAGAAATATCAAAGATATCAAAAATTGTTACTAACAAAAATTGTAGCCAGTTAACTAATAAACAATTTATGTAAGTAACATTTTTTGATAGAACGCACCAGTTTTGTTAAAATCGACAAAATATGACTTCGGACAAACTTAAACTTGAAGTTAAGTAACAAAAAAAGACATCGACTGGTTCGTAGTTACCTTCCTGAACCTGACTTAAGTTAAAGTAAGTTCTCAATTCATCTGAAGCATGTTCAAGACTCGTTTGGCGCAAATAGCGCATGCGCAGATTAATTTAACCCGTCGATCGCTTTTAATGTCGCCGCCTCGCATGCGTGCGGTAGAGCTATGTGGTAGACGACATTGAAGTTACTTAATAATAGATAGTGCGCGCCGCGTGCGAATACGCTCGAGTACGCTTATAAACCGGTTGCGTAATGTGCGCTAACTTATTTCCTACTTCTTGCCGCGCACGCGGCTTGTATTTACAAATATCGCGAACGCAGCAAAAATTTCCGCGCGTCTACAAATTACTCAATTAAACTCAAAGGGTAGTTGCAAGTTGCAGTTAATTACCAACTAATTTCTAAACGTGTAAAAACATATTGGTAACGAGGTAATAATATACACAATAAAAAAATATTACATATCTTTCGCTCACAATTAGTTCACTCATAAATTATCGCACCCGCTTGGTGTGCGCACCGCGCACATTGTGATATGATATAATCATAATGCGCGCGTTGATGGCGTTATCAAAGTGTACACTTGTGCATTTTAATTTGTCCGCACGTGTGCAAAAAAACAATGTACGTGCGCGGTGCGATGCTTAGTTGCACGTTTTCCAGCCGCGTAAGTTGAAATGACAAATTGCGTTGTTGAAATCGCGCGTCGCTCAATTATTTTCGAATTATTATTGTGAGTGGAAACATTCGGTATTTGGTCTAGTCGAGAGTGTTCAGCAGCAAGCTGGCTAATATTCAGTAAGTCGGGAAAACGTGCGCAATGCAAATAAACCGAAGGCCTCGCGCGCTCAGCGCGCCGCGCATGCGCACCACTGATAATAATAATAAACTTGGCGCGATGTCGACGACGCCTGGCTCATTTTGAATAATTTCGCACTTTTCGAGTACGCGACGATGAATGAAACAACGAGAACACACTGCCTACTCTGCACGTTTCCACAACGGCGCTGAGGCCACGCATTTCTAATGCTCATTAGCCACGCATGTTGTCATGCAAGGAAAAACATTGCGGCACCATGAAAATCAAACATCACGTGGTTGTTACACTCCAACGAGTTTAGATTTCAACGAATTTTTACCTTATTGTTTATCGGTTACTAATATATATAGTTATCATGAGTTATTTATGAATTATGGAGTGACTTAAGTTAAGTCACATTGAGTTTTTGTGGTTGAAACCTTGCCCAACTAAACCGCAATGGATATTAAGTTTTTAATTTTATATCTAGGACTTGATTGAGTTTAAATTGTGGTTAATGGTTAGTGACTTGTTTGTAAACAAATAATTTTCACACAAAATCAAAATTTTTGTTCATCAAACATTTGTACATTATTCCTTCTTTCGCAAAAAACTACTATTTCTAATATAAATATCAAAAAATGTTTATAACAAATGTTGTTCGTTATTAAGTAATAAACATTTTATTTTAGTAACATTTTTTGATAGAACGTACCAGTTTTACTCAAATGTCAAATAAAGTCAGAAAAGTCAATACTGACCAAAAAACTTGAACATGTTTTTCGACACAAAAACAGAAAAAAACTCATATTTCTACAACAAATATCAAAAAATGTTTATAACAAATGTTGTTCGTTATTAAGTAATAAAAATTTTATCTTAGTAACATTTTTTGATAGAACGCACCAGTTTTGCTCAAATGTCAATTAAAGCCACGAAAGTCAAAACTCTCCATAAAACATCAACATGTTTTTTGACACACAAACAGAAAAAACTCATATTTCTACTAAAAATTTTATAAAATGTTTATAACAAATGTTGTTCCTAATAACTTATCCTACAATTTAGTTTAGTAAAATTTTAAAATAAAACCCCCCAGTTCCTCCAAAATGAACAATCAATCACAACCTACCCAATGCAAGTTATGTTTTTTTAATGTAAAATTCCACAATTTTTTTAAAAATTCAATGGGAACACAGTGAATATGATGTTCAAAACTTGGTCACCATACTATAAACTGAATAAATCCACGTTTTATACGCGTTTTGCGTTTGATCACGCTACCTGAACATCAAATATTCGAATAATTCATGGCTAGATTACGTAAAGCATGCGTGCACAAGCACACACGCTGTTGGCGGCGGCAATGTGTGCGTGTTTTATTCACTCGTTCGGTTCACCGAGTGCATTAATATCACGCACACACATGCCCAATGATATTGTTAGACCTTGAAGCGCCTCGTGGTTTTATATTTTAATTTTTTCCGCGCTCGCAACGATTTTTTTTCGTTTATGTTCAACTCGACCAGACAAACGCGCCGCAATTAACAAGATTCACATTACTATGAGTTGTCACTTCAACATTTACCAATTCATTATTATCAAATCACTTACTTACTTAATAATTAAGTCTTCAAATCATTCTTTACACAAGTGAAATCTCAGCAAGAGTCAAAAGTTAAAAAGTTTAAAGAAATTAAACAAAAAACGACACGTGGCGTTGATTTTGATTAATAAATAGGTAGGACACAGGAAGAACCTTGGAATTGGAAGTTAGTTACTCGCAATTTTACTCACCAGCATGCGTAATGTGTACGTTTACTGACGAAGCAACAAAAATTATCGATAATTATATGCATTCACGCATTTAACGTTAAAAAACGAACGAAAAACTGTTAATATTAACCATTACTAGTGTAATAATTAAAATTAGTGGACGTATGAATAGTTTTGTTAAGTTTTTGAGGTTAGTTTGGTACATAACCTCAAATTTATAACCAAAACACTAAAAACTATTTTTACTAACAATTAATTGTGTATTTAATTGTGTGAATCTTATTGTGGATTATTTAAATTGTAAAAAAATGTTGGCGGCGGGCGGGTGTGCATGGCGTGGCGGCGTTAAAAGTGAAACGCGACGCACGGCGTCACCGTGCCCTCAATCCGGCCCGCCTAATTTTAACCGCGGCGCTCGCGAGTTCGAATCGCGATGCATTCCGCATTCGCATACTTTGCATCAGCGTTTACGCTTTAATACAAGCCACCACACCATTACCAAGTCGTGTGGCAATCGCAATTTCACGACGCAATTGCAATGCCGGCATTAATCGCAAAGAATGCGCGGTTTTTCCGAAGCACAAGTCAAGATTTTTTGCTAGAAAACTTGATAAAAGTTAAAAATTTCAATAATTTGCTAACAAATGCTTGTGAATTTTAAAATGCATCTTATGTAAGAATTAAGTAAGTAAGTTGGTCACTATCCTTGAAACTTGACCGTCGCACAGCGTGCGCTCGAAGAAGCCGCCATTGTTCGCTGCTCGTGGAGTTCAACAACAATTAACGCACACGACACGAAGTTGGAGTACCTGTTAATCGTGCTCGCTGTACTCGTCATTACGTTTAACGACACGGCGCGTGGAAATTGGGAGTGTTGATTCACAATTATTTAAATTTCCGACGCACTTACTTCACGGGCGGCGTCGAATTCGGTCAGTAAACAATGCGCCGCAAGACGCAACCTTCTCGATGATGCAATCGGTAAACAGCGTTATCAACGTATCAACTCGAAACTGGTGTGATTACTAAGCACTAACAAAATCGTTCGAGATACACTCCGTACGTGGGTTTGTGATAAACAATCGTGGATGGTTGGCGCGGATTCGATTCTGGTATTGGACGCGGAAGAGCTTAATTATTAATTACTTGGTTAAGTGGTGCTTTTAATTGTCTTATCAGAATATTAAGATAATCGTTTCTTATGTAATCACATACTTCACAAGTTATTCGATACGAAATTATTGTTTTGTAACCTAATCAATTTTATTATTATTCGTGCGAAAATATGACATTAAAATTTTGCATGTTTTAAGTTACAAAACCACTCAAAACTACTTGAAATAATTAAAATATAAAAAAATGTTTATAACAAAAGTTGTTCCTAATTAAATAATAAACATTTTATGTTAGAAACTTTTTTTCATAAAACGCACCGATTTTCTTAAAATCGACAAAATATATCCAACTGTGAATAAAATAACAAAATATTTACATGTTTTTACGAACAAATACACTAGAAACTGCTAATAATAATAACAATATCAAAAAATGTTTATAACAAAAGTTATTCCTAATTAACTAATAAACATTTTATCTTAGTAACTTTTATTAATAGAACGCACCAATTTTCTTAAAATCTCCAAAATATCCAAAACCATTAATTCTGATGACACAATTTTGATAAGTTTTAAGATAAAAAACGAGATATAAACGATCAAATACTTACCGTATTTCAAAATATTTATGTTCTATCAATAGACTTTCTAATTAAAAATGTAATGATTCGCCAATTTACGAAATTTTATTGCAATGCACTTAAATTCGATGACGATAAGCATCACAAAGATAATGCGATCGCATTCGTAATCCACAGGAAATTACTATTTTTCTTCCAACTATTTACTGATTGCAGTCTATACTAAATTCCCAGAAAATATTCACATATTTTATCAACGAAACTGAACGCAATCTAATCACATCACATGCGATATTAAGTTTCCATCGCATAAATTCAAGTTGGAAAAAACGTTCGCAAACGTAGATTCGATTATATTAAGCTTTAAAATATAAATATTTGGCACTAATATCCTCACACGTTTAAACAATAATTACTCAATCATGCCTATTGTTTATGTTTTGATTTTTATCATCATATACAACGCGTATAAAATGAAAAAAGTGTTTGAAACCGAAATGTCGATGATTCCATCATGATGGGAATCAAAGTTTTTGAATTTTAATATAGTGCTATCGCCATCGATTAATTGCGATTACAAGCGACGGTTATTCGCGATATTAACTGAAGGTCGTATTGATATTGCGTATTAATTTGCCAATACTGACACGTAACCAAACTGCGTTTCATCTGGATCCGTGCACAAATGCATTGTTATTAATCCTAATAATTGCGATAAAGGAATGGGGACAGAGATAAAATATTACTTTACTAACAATAACAAATATGTAAATTATTGTTAAAAATATTAATTAAAAGTTAAAGTTTTTAATGTTTTTGTGTCAAAAAAAAAAATGAAAAAACTAACATTTTGTCAATATTTAGAAAACTGATGCGTTCTATCAAAAAATGTTACTAAGATAAATTGTTCCTTAGTTAATTACGGACAACTTTTGTTAGAAACATTTTTGATATTGTTATTATTTATAATGGTTTTCAATGATTTTGTGTTCTAAAACATGTAAAAACTAAGTTTTCTTTATTTTCTATGCCGTTTTTAAGTAAACTGGTGCGATTTACTATAAAAAGTTAGTAAAAAAATGATTATCACTTTATTACTCACAACTTGTACTAAAATAAATTTCTAATTTTTTTATTCCCAGCATTTATAACGACAAATAAATGCAACAAAACCAAGTTCTAAACTTCTAATCGTCTATTACTTAGCACAAAACTAAAAACTTTCCTAGAATAGTATGAAGCA
>JARJDS010037802.1:0-11194 GCA_030264155.1 Atheta pasadenae | reverse complement strand
GTTGCAGTTGTAGTTGCAGTTGCAGTTTTGTAGCTCATTGCTCTTTGATGGTCGATGCTCGTTACAAGCCCGCCTGGATGTGGCGTTAAATTGTGAACCTTAAGACTTAAGTTGCTTTGGTTCGGTTGGTGCATAGTTGTGTTGCTACACCAGCAACTTCTTAGAAGTTTCCTTTAAAACTCCTTTACGAACCAAAACGCACTAACCGGTAAGCGCCGCCAATCCGTAATCATAACAATAATGAGAAGAGGACTCTCAAGTACCCATACCAATACTCAAGCTTCCATGGTTAGTACAGAGACTTGAAGCTCTGTTCAAAAGAGAAGGCGTGAAACCACAAAACGCTAAGAATAATAAACCTAAGGAGTCATCAGAATTCATACAAATGACACAAGTTATTAGAAATGTAATTGAAAATAATTGGCATTTGAGTGTTTAGGATGAATTGCAAAATCTTCAGAATGTAAGCTGTAATCCGTAAAAGTAATAATAATTAAATATGAAATGTTAACACTATTGGCATATTTTAGGTTAAGTTTTTGGCGAAAAGAATTTAAAATTGAGGTTTAAGTTTGAGTGGTTGTTGATTCAGTTTTAAAACAGTAAACATTGAATGAAGTCAAACGCACCGATTTGATGCCAAAGGCACTGCGATGGAGTTAAAGGAGTTAAAGATGTTAAAGAACTTAAAGAAGTTTAAAGTATAGTGCTGTGAGCAAGGTTGTCTGGATTTTGAACGAGTCGGCGCAAACGAACGGAAGGTGAATCCATCTTGCTGCAGGCAAGGCAGCGCAATACAAAGCCAAAGTAAGGGTCTTCGTCCTTCCCTTTTTTAACCTTTCTTCGTTGAGTTTACGTCCACACTGCTTGATACAACAGCAAATAACCAGAGGCTATAGTTTTTTTCGTATGGATTTTTGAATTTAAGTTATACAACCAAATATGCACCTATTACGTCAATCAATTTATGTTTTATTGAATACATTTTTTATAAACTGGTAGTTTTTGTTTAAATTGATTCTAAAGATTCTTTCATTTGTTAAATATTATGTTAGGGATAATGTTCGTTATTTAATTATTTACTTATTCAAATCTTTTATTTTAACCTACTTTTGATATTTGAATTGGCAATAGTATTTTTTTTATATTTGAAGTTTCAAAGTTTAAAATTTTGAATTTTCCTAATTTCAATTTTTCTGTTTATCGTAGTTCAATTAACATATATTAATGGACATTAAATATTGATTTTTAAACTTTGTTGTCTTACGTCAATTTTAATTAAAATGAGTAGGTCTATGTTCGTAAACGTTGGGCGACACTTGGGTGATGGTGATGTGACCATAGATGTGACATCACATTGCCCTGCATTTCCGAACACTTAAGAGTGATGTCAACCAGAATCAAGTTCTGATTGGTTGCCGAAACTGGGCGAAACTTTGAAAATTGAATGTAGAGGGCGCTTACTCGAGCTCGCACAGGTAAAAACTGGCAAAAACTTAAAATTTGAGAGTGAAAGGGTGATTTATCACCTCGCTACCCGAGCAGGGTGATGTTGGGCGACCCAATGTGACAATCACCTGCGTTCGAAAACGAATTGTGTCACCCAGAGTGATTAGCACCCAAAGTTTACGAACACAATTTGGGTGACAAAGTATCACAATATCACTATCGCCCAGCCTTTACGAACACACTCCTGTTTATAGTGACTGACTGATTTAAATTTGTAAATGTCATTTTGGCAGCCTTCAAATTCCTAAAATATGGATCCGATAAAAATTCTCAGTAAAAATTGCTTATTCTTCACGCGCCATCAGATGTTTGGTAATCAAAAAGCGGCTGCGCGAACACCAACTGTAAAATTTCGGCATGGTTACAACAAAACCAAGAACCAACCAACTCAACAAGGACAATGTCCCATGCATCCAGGGATGTTTAAACGAGGTGCTTCAGCAAGGGCCATAGAGGATGAAGCACCTTCGCACATGAAAGGCAGAACCCTTCCTTCTGACCTTGAAGTTCTGGCAATAAATAGTGGCGGCGCTATTACCAAACAAGAAATCGACGACGAAATAAAACGCGCTAAAGATAAAGCTCTTGCTTTAGCTAAATTACAACCAAAACGTGGAACTCGGAAATAAATAAAAAAATAACTTTCTAGATGTTGTTTTATATTCTGTATTTTTTGGTGTGTGAATTTAACCCTGACCACATCATGCAAGGTGATGAAATAATAACATAAAGGAATGTGCATTTCTTACTGCAACCATCGCCACCCTTTGGGGATTGACGTTAACATTTTCCACCTCGTCATCGTGCGGTTTTGTGTCTACTTTGCGCCGGCTTTACGTCTCAATCCAACAACGCGAGGGGGTTATTAACGATGGTTTTGTGTTATAATCGGTGACGTTTAAAACAGTTTTTGTTGTCTCGGGCGGGCGTATGATGGGCCGGTTGTTATCGCGCCGCCGACGGTGGTTGCGCACCGCCCGACTGCCCAAACTGCCGCTAAACTGCGCGCTTATATGCCGCGCCAACGTGAAAAGAACGCGCAGTGTCCGCGCACGTATTTTAATCCGGTCGTTAGGCAGCGTGACATTGCACTTTTTCACTTTTCGACTGAAGATGAGTCCCAGTGTCCTTGCATACACGTTGTTACATGAAGTATTTTATATTTGTTGTATTTGTGTAAAACGCAAGCCTTTTTTATTTGCGTTTTAGAACGACTGGTATATGCACCTAAAATGTGAAGGCGTTGAAGGCTCTAATTTCCCAAGTTTGCCGCCCAATTATCAAAAAACTCGACAATTATTTTCCGCCCGATCATTTTGTTGCGTTTTATTATATTGTGTCTTGTGCAGTGATGATAATAAGGCACGCACATAACGCGCGTCATTGTGCTGCAACAGTGACCATCAAATCTTCCAATCGCCGGATCTGCTTCACACCCGCTTATGTGCATTCAGAACGAACGCGCAAGAATGTTTAATAAATAATTAATTGTGACGAATAACGCGCTTGTTACCGGATTTTCTGCCGGATTACCCGCGGGATGAAAGTGAGGTAGTCCACACACAGTGCACCACACTGGACGTTGTTTTTTTTATTATTTTTATTCAATGGTTTGAATGCAAACATGAAACGTAAAGTCATTCGAATCCAAGCCTGTGAAGTAAGCTTATTTACTTAGGTTGATAATAAACGTCCATCATCAAATGGTAAAAATATTATAATTTGTTCAATCTAGCTACACTATTAACCAAGTCTAGAAGAAAAAATTAAACACAAATGTTGCGATGGCCGGGAATCGAACCCGGATCAACTGCTTGGAAGGCAACTATGCTGACCATTACACCACCATCGCACTTGAGATCGATGTAGTTTTTAAGCATATTTAAAACAAGAAATGCTGTCCCGTGATTAAAAATTTCCTCTTCCACCTTTTTACTATTTTTGCTTAAGATTGTTAACTGTAACCTAAAATATTTCGTGTTATATAATTCTTCGTTGTCATTTTAAATAATAATCCCCCATTTGCAAAATAAAATGTTCAATAAACAGCGTCGTAAGTAAAATTTAATTATCTAAGACTCAACGCGAGAATGCATCCCGTTCGCATAAACAAAACCAGGCAATAAACAATTTATTTTATTGCTTAATTAAGTTTGTTTGCCAAACAAAGCACAGGCAGCGCGGAACGCCGCCGCCGTATACCGGGCCGCGGGATAATTTACGTTCATTCATCACGCACTCCTCGCCAGAGAGCGCATGAGGAGCACTTTCGTACCGTTCACCACTTCGCTCCACATATTTCTCTCATCGGGAGCCGGGCCAGCCAAAGGACTGCCCGCGGACATTCAATCCGATCCATCTACCGTTTCTTCGCTCGATTCCGCAAAGTGCTACCATAACAAACCTAACATACTTACTAAAGTTACCAAACATTACTTACACTAAAAAAAAACAATTAAATTTATAAGTCTTGGCAGTCCAAACAAAATTCTCAGGAATTAACAAAAACAGGAACTTTTCTAACAAAAGCCAAAGTTCTAACATTCTAACATTGTAACGAAGAAAACCGATGCAATGGAAAGAAGACTTGCTTGAAGTAATACTTAGGTTTAAGCAAAGAGTCTGTGGTTGTGGAAAATACGAGTACACTTGTACAGCACATGAGAATGGTCGATTCAAACCATGGTTTGGTGCCCAAGGCGACTGGGAAGAGGGACGATATCGTGAATCGCGATCGTAAATCGCTCAAACGGGTCTGGCGAGATATATTCGCGACGGGCCGGAGCGGGAGGGCGAGCGCTGACGTGCGGATCCCGCGGATTCCGGCGTTTCATGCATGAATGATTCGCGGCCGCTTTTTTGCCAGCCTTCCTCTCGCAGGAGAGTTGAAACTCCTGCTTCACATTCGCCATACCAAACATACGCAATCGTAAACTTTAACTCTTGTGCGTTGAATAATAAACAATGCGGATGTTTTTTGTCATTCCGTTAATATTTTTTGTATCCACATAGTAAAATTACATAAAGAATAAAAAAAAAAAAAAAATCAACTTTTTACATTGTTAATTATTTTTTCAAACAATAAAAATATTGCGATGGCCGGGAATCGAACCCGGATCAACTGCTTGGAAGGCAACTATGCTGACCATTACACCACCATCGCACACTACTGACGAAATGATTTAAGGTAAAGTAACTTACACATTTTCAATTTTTTTTAAATAGTTATAAAAAATGCCATCCAGATGATTTAACACAGGTATGTCAAACATACGGCCCGCGGGCCGCATCCGGCCCGTGGACCGTCTTAATACGGCCCGCGAGGCCTCATCCGGCCTATGGGCCGTATCAATAAGGCCCGCGATTGTAATGTGTCACAGAAAAATATATAATTTTATATATATAAATATAAATACAGATTTTTTTAATCCGGCTCGACTACGAATTCAAAATTTAATATATGGCCCTCTGCAAAATTGAGTTTGACACCCCTGATTTAACACCATCCCACATGTTCAAAATCTATTAAGTTTTATTTATCTATCCACTAAATTTATCCCTTATTTTTTAAATGTTTTGATACTTTCAAATTCAATGAACTAAAATCAAGCACAGTGATTTAGTTACGACTATTGTGTTTGGCCTAGAATACTACATACAAAGATGGCTAGACAAACTCACCCCTTATGTTACAATTTTACAGTACTCAATGCGTTCAATGCGGCATTGAGCAGTTGCAATAAATAGATTTTAAGGGTGTGGTGAACACTCACACTCCCTAGAGTTCTAGATCCCTTGAGTATTGGAGTGTTGGAGAGTTGGCAATAAACAGATCAAGTGCTACTGTACACACTGTTACACCCTATCATCCCATCATCCCCATAAATACCACACTATGTTACGTTCCCTTTTGTTCATTCGTTGACAGTACACTTGCTCGTCGTTGAACCAACCACACCCTTTTAAACGTGTTCAACCCCTAAAAGAAAATACAATTGACCTAATTTACATTTTCCTACTCTATTTAAAATAGTAACAAAATTATTAAGATTTGGAATTTAAGATTAAATTTAAATTACTACTTTAAATTCAAAAAATAATGCAAATATTAGATTTTAAATATTTTCAAAAATTAATCAAAATTTTTAAATTTTTGTATTAAAATAAATCATGAAAATACAATTTTGTTTAGATTTAAATTTAGGGTGCTTCGCTTAGGGGTTGCAATCAATTGCTCACCCCACTGACACTGACCCACAACGAATTGATGTATGCACGTCACCGCAATGATTGCGCAATGTGGTCCACAGTTGGTAGAATGGGTAATTGTTTCCGTATATCATACTACTACTCCAGCATATGATGGTGATCATCCCTTTTTGGTTTGAAGGGAAGCGACCAGATGCACTTTGCAATGAGTATGAATGCAGTTCATTATCGGCTTAAGGTATAATCCGTCTAATTCAAGCGCACAAAGTGCAACCGTCAACGCTGACAGAATCAACAAACCGCCAACAACTGTTTGGTTTATGTTTAGTAAATGCTTTAGTTTTCTATCGTTTATTCTACTATGCCAAACTTACAAATTGTAAAGACCCACCCTTATTTCTATTGCTTATTGGGTTGTGGTCAATGGATAAATTTTCTTTTCATTATGTGCATGATCAACTATGTTAGTTTGCACATGTAGAGTTTGTGAATGACAAAATGACAGAGATTAAAGGGCGGTAATGTCTAATCTGCTTGATTGTGCAGATTTTAAGATGAATTGACAACTATTTGTATGTGTAGTATAGAAACAAGGAGAGCAAAGTATTAAAAACATATTGCGAGTAGAATACAAATTCGAAACATATTGTTGAGATGAGAATTTAAAGCTTTGTATAATTTAGTTAGACTTTGTTTAATAGTTTGATTATAAAGTCCATTAAAGAAACTTTTAATTTTGAATTTATTGTGACTTTTTGTGTTTTTTTAATCGTTTGTTAAAGCAAGTTCTTCTTGATGGTTCAAATTACAAACCTTTTTTTGTAAATTTTAGTATAGTTCTGCTATCTATCGAGGATGTGTTATAATTGGCAGCTAATGATATCTAGAAGTGCACTGAGTATGAGGCTTTAATTTTTTTTTGTTAGGCGCTATTGAAGCTATCGGCGCCGTGGCTTAGTTGGTTAAAGCGCCTGTCTAGTAAACAGGAGATCGGGAGTTCGAATCTCCCCGGAGCCTAGACTTGGAACAGTCATTTCTTTTTTGAATATAGAGATAACAAAACTAAGGTTCTCCCATCAAACGACGATATGTTCTACTTGATAGTACAGAATATCCAGAAGCTGTACAGAATATCAGGTTAGATCGTAGCATCTTTAGCTTCTTGGTTATAATTTCAGCAATTTGGATTAAATTCGATGAAGTTGTTGTGAAACAAAAATTGATATTTTTGTGTTGCGCCATGGCTTAGTTGGTTAAAGCGCCTGTCTAGTAAACAGGAGATCGGGAGTTCGAATCTCCCCGGAGCCTGAAATGAAACAGTGCTTTTTGAAATACCAGAGAAAATTTTAGAAATTCAAGTACTGCCATTTGCCGATTATGGATTATTGTTGAAAACTATGATATTTCTAAAGTGTTCGAAATATTAGGCTACATCTTTATCTCTTGGTTTGAATAGTGGCAGTTTTATTTTAAGGTACTTAGAATTATTAAGAATCAAAGTGTACTATTTTTGTAGCATTACTCTTATTGCTTCGATAATGGATAATGTTATCCTAAAACTTCGGGATTGTCGGCGCGGGGACTTAGCTAGTTAAAGATTAAAGTTTCCTGTCTTGTAAACAGTAGATCGAGAGTTCGAATCTCCTTGGAGATTCAACAATCTTGCACTGCAATCTGCTTTTTGAATTACCAGAAAAATTTTAAGAAATTTAAGAAGGTGCTGCCATCTATCGATGATGGATTATACTTGAAAACAATGATATTTCTAAAGTGTTCAAAATATCAATCTACATTCTTGTCTCTTGGTTTGACTAGTAGCAGTATTAATTTAAGCTGCTTGTATTATTAGGACCCAAACTGCTCTATTTTTGTAACACTACTTCTAAGAATCTGCCACCCGGATCTTAATTTGGTAGGTTGACAATAATATTGTTAACTATTAAGAAACAGAGTTTTAGATAACACTCCGTGTACTTCCAAATTTATTGAGGAATTTAATTGCTGGACTACCTGAACTTTATTGCTGAACTTCACAAAGGTTAAATTAAATTAAAAAAAAAACCATAAATAAATTATCAATCCAAGTGCATATCGGCAAAAGCAATACACACTGAACAAATTGTTTATTGTACAAAAACGGAATGGCGCCACTGTTTGTTATTTTTTCTTTACTCCTTTCATCCAACAAAGTACAAACACCAGGCCACCAGGTTGTTATACCATGTACGTCCAATGTACATATGTCACCAAACGTAGTCTGCGTTATTAATAACGCCCAAAAATGGTGCCCATAACTTTTTACGATCGCATTTTATCCAAGCGACAAGCGACGAATGAAATCATGAATGAACTCCAGGCCGCGAATCCGCAGTCGCGCGACAAGCAAACAACGCACGATCTCCAAACCAATAATGCTCATACTCATCCGTGGCATCCGTGAGACAATGGTGAATAACAAAATGACAAAAAGCCAGCAGGGAATGTCACCAATGTCTCGGCGGCCATAACGTACGTCCGCTTGCCAATCATTAACAAGCAACAACGACAACAAAGTATTAAAACACGAATGAAAAAGGTCAACTAAAAAATCAACACCTGCATTCAATTTTTGTATATCAGATTGATGGCATTATGCCCGTTACGCCATCGATATTCCCCTGTTTGAGGTTGTCGATCGTTTGTCTTCGCATTGTTTTCGACGTGGTACGTGCAAACGGCACGTAATTGCAATCATGCACGTACCGAATGCACATGCGGGAATCGAGTTATGGTCGATGTAATATTCTCATTATTTAAATATTTATTGCCTATTTATGAGTAAACGACTCGCGCGCATACATGTCCGATTCATTGCATTCGATGCGCAGCAATAGGTTATGGTCATTGTCTTGTTGTTTTCAGTGTTATTATACGCAACGAACATTAATAAAGTGTTTAGTGTATTCAGAGTTCATAAAGTTTTGCAACAAACAAAGATATTTCTACATACATAATTTAGTTTGTTTGTAGTTAGGTATTTTGTTAATAAATTGCGTTATCATAATTTTTGTAAAATTAAATTTAGAACACTCAGATTACTATTTTCACTAATGATATTTTGCATCGTTATCTAATTCGAGATAACATTAAAATTTTTGCATTGACGCAATAATCCAATTATGACAAGGTCAAATTTTAATCAAAATTGTGTTGGGTATCGGCGCCGTGGCTTAGTTGGTTAAAGCGCCTGTCTAGTAAACAGGAGATCGGGAGTTCGAATCTCCCCGGAGCCTAGACTGGAACAGTCGTTTCTATTTTTGAATATTGTGATAACAAAAGTAGGGTTCTCCCATCAAACGACTTTCTACTTGAAGTTCTACTTGATAGTAGAGAATATCCAGAAGGTGCACACAAAATCAGGTTATATCGTAGCATCTTTAGCAACTTTAATTTCAACAATTTGGATTATATTCGATGAAGTTGTTGGGAAACAAAAATTGATATTTTTGTATCACGACATCTATAGCTAAGAAACCAGTTGAATTTAACCTAAAATTTGGGAGTTATTGGCGCCGTGGCTTAGTTGGTTAAAGCGCCTGTCTAGTAAACAGGAGATCGGGAGTTCGAATCTCCCCGGAGCCTAGACTGCAACAGTCTTCTTCTTTTGACGTGTTCAGAAAGTAAGCCATCTTTATAAGAAATGCAACTAAAGTCCTACCATCTATCCATGTATGTGATACTTGATGATGAATAAGTACCTGATTGCTGTCGACATATTAACTAGGGATTGAAACTGCTTGTACACATAAAGCTGTGGTGTACGTGATTAGACCACAATCTTGTTTTTTTGAGTTTAGGGTATGTATGTGTCACCCCGTCACCCTAATTCTTGCGAGCACTAAATCGCAGGTGGCCTACGTGATACATGTTATCGTAGCCCCTGCGATATGACCATATATGGCAATACTCATCTCGCCCGCTTCCTATTTGCCAATATCTCACCCTATCTTTAACTCAACGATTTCCTTTGTAACTTCCACACATCTTTTCGTCACTCTATCTTTCGATTCTATTCAAATAAGTTCTGTCTTGTGCTCTGATACCAAACTGTGTAAAGTGGAAGTAAACGTTTTTAATACACTATTTAAAATATTCTTGAAGTCGTGAATTTTATTAACTCGCAACTCTTAAACACCTTCAAAGCCTATTTCGACATCTACAGCAAAAAAAACTGGATTAATTTAACCTAAAATTTTGGAGTTATCGGCGCCGTGGCTTAGTTGGTTAAAGCGCCTGTCTAGTAAACAGGAGATCGGGAGTTCGAATCTCCCCGGAGCCTAGACAGCAACAGTCTTCTTCTTTTGACGTGTTCAGGAACTAAGCCATCTTTATTGTTAATGCAAGTAAAGTCCTACCATCTATTGATGACTCGTGATACTAGTTGACGACATTTTATCAAAACTCTTAGGGCCAAAAACCATTTGGCGTTGACGTGATGTTTACATGATGCGGCTCCTTTTGAGTCTTTGTACACAATAAAGAACGGTGCCAATTAACAATTCTCGAATATTTTTATTCTCATAGACAAGCTGTTTCAATAAGTACTTGGTTGCTGTCGACATATTAGCTACGGATTGGAACTGCCTGTACACATATAACCAAGTTTGCTAATGAAACACCTTTGTTCAATGTTTACAAAGACTCAAAAGATATTATTATGTTTCAACATCTACAGCTAAGAAACTGGATGAATTTAACCTAAAATTTGGAGTTATCGGCGCCGTGGCTTAGTTGGTTAAAGCGCCTGTCTAGTAAACAGGAGATCGGGAGTTCGAATCTCCCCGGAGCCTAGACTGTAACAGGGTTCTTTTTTGAGCGTTTAGGTTAAATTCGGTGAAATTGTTAGGAATCAAAAATTGATATTTTTGAACCAGGACATCTATACCTAGGAAATCTGATGAATTGCAATTAAAAAATAGAATATATAATCAAAACTAGAACTTTAACTTGTTTTGCAAATCATTTTCGTTTAAATAATTTATTCACTTTGCAAAACCTGTCTTGCATACCTTAAAATAATAATAAAAACGTAAATTAGTTATTTTTAAGAATTTATGTTACATTTAACATCAGAAGAAGTTTTACCTTCAGAACGCGCTACGTCGGCGCCGTGGCTTAGTTGGTTAAAGCGCCTGTCTAGTAAACAGGAGATCGGGAGTTCGAATCTCCCCGGAGCCTAGTTTGACAGAAAAACGTCAAGCACGCTTTTTTCTCAACTTTTTCTCTTTTTTGTACTGAAATTTAGATTTATAAGTAAAATAAATCTCAAGTATATTTTTTATGACGGTTAAATGGTAAATCATGCAATACTTAAGTACGATTTATTTATTTTATTAATCAAACCTTGATAATTGCTAATTTTATGTTTTGAAATGTAACTTTAAAGTGCATACAAGTCTTATACTTTCAATGCAATACATCAGCAGTTGCCAACGCG
>JARJDS010037801.1:0-20653 GCA_030264155.1 Atheta pasadenae | reverse complement strand
TCTTAAACTGTGGCACATAGCAATGTTCCATAGGATCACACAGGATCACACACAGAACATATACTAACAGCTCTGATCAGAGTGGATCAGAGGCTCTGATCCAGAGATTATACCACTAGTGGTATAATCTCTGCTCTGATCACAGCTGTGGACAGATATTATACTATATTCAACTAGATTGTACTAGATTATACCAATGATACCAACTACAAATGCGTAACTCAATGAGGGGATATTTAGTAAGAGAAGAGGCTGTCTCTTTCTTTTGATAGATTATAGCGATTATAGACTCTAGAGGGCGCTTATTCAGCGCCGTATTTATATCCTGTGTTTATATCTACGTTTCAAAATTTTCAGGGCCATATTTATATTTGTATTTTAAATATTATTGAACTTTACTTTAAAATAGAATATTTTGCACAACAATATAAGTGTATTTGTATATTCTATGAAAAATTAACATAATTTACAAACTTAACAAATAATGAGATAAAATTTGAATCCAGTTATGGTTTGAAGAATTGTTAAGGAACACCGTAGATCTTAGCCCGCATTTTCATCAAAGTAATTGTGATCCAATAAAGGTTGAGTCCGCCTAAGTATCCTTGGATTGAACTATGTCGATTTCATGCAGATAAACATGACATAACAAATATCTTAGTGAAATTGGAGATACCCAGTCCATCCAGGGCTTGGCTTAATTTACTTAGCAAATGACTGAATTCATTCATCAATACATTCACATTCATTAATTTTGCACAATTGCTCACACATTCATTTAAAAATTCTCACTGTGGAAAATATCTTATTGGGGCAAGTTAAAGTATAATTTTGAATTTGGAAAGCATTTAATAAAAGTTTAAAATGGCGTCAACAAACAAGTTCATTCACAAAACAACGCGAAACATTATTAATATAGAAGAGATACAAACACTCAACGTTATCATGCGTCCGCATTGAAGGCTAGACTTTCGGCTTAAGCAAGTGCGCATCAAAATGATAAACCCGAATTGGGACGTTGCAATTTTTATTAAAAATCTAAATATAATATAAAAGTAAAATGTTAATAATAATTTTTAACTTTATCCAAACAGGAAGTGGGCAAGTTTTTATCCGATATTGAATCGTACGGTTTGTGTCTGAATATCCACTCTTCGGTATAATAATACTGAGATCTGTTTCCTTCTGATCTGATATAATTGGGAATGTAGTACATTTTTTGCCTTTTTCTGGCGTTTGTACAATTAATAACACGAACCAACTTGCTACGAAGAGCGAAAGAGCATGTGTTCTTGCAAAATAAATATTGATAAATATTTTAAACAATCAAAGCCACCTTAGTACATTTTCAAATATCGTCAACTGATTGCAGAGCTTCTCGCGGCATTCACAATATCAGAGTATGGTACAAAGCGGATCGAAGTTTACATAATAACGATAGTACACATAAATCAATCAGTACTGAATGTATGTCTAGTTCAATGTTTTAGAAATCTCAAGAATTGAAACGTGTTCCACTGTTCGCTTCTTCATCTCAAGGATCTCAAAAATGAAGGATCCGCAATTCATCCACTTTTGTCCCTTGGAAAAACACAAGTCATGTGACAGTCCACGCTCTTAAAAATTAAAACATTGACATTGAAGAATAACATTCAACCGTTGATTCAACCACAACATTTTATTGAAAAGCACTAAATCTTATTACCACAATCAAAATCTTTCCATTCTTTTATAAAATCCTTAACTCTATCACTCTGTTGTTGAAAGCTCTGTCTCTTGGGATTCCTCCACCTTGAATGATGCAAATCCAACATACCACCAACAATCTCCTGAGCAAAATTCACCGGAAACGCTTCCTCATCTTCAATAACATGCGCAAAACCTTCCTGCATACCAAACGACACAAAAAAATAAGGTAAACCTTTCGGAACAGCGCGCCTTACATTCCTACCCTCCAACTTAATCAATTTCCGATTAGTAGCCCATTCATTCTCAGATTCATCAATTGCTTTCTTAAAATAAATTGGAGCCAAATCTCCAATTTCTCTATCCATAGGAATCGCTTCAATTGACATATGTGGAAAACGATGCAAATACCTAGCCACCTCAAAAAATATTACATCCTCGCCACGCTTCTCGCACATTTGCGTTACAGCTTTCCTAAAGTCCATTATTTCTTCCCATTCATTTTCATCCAGTTGAGTACTGCAAATTGTATGTCGTATTGGTACAATCAAACAATGTCCTTCAGTAAGTGGTTCATGAGCTGGTAAACTTAAATATGCAGTTGTACCCAATGACACTATCAAATGTTTGCGTATCGCGTCACTTGAAGGACATTTATTACAATTGTCGAGGACTCTGGTCATCCTAGAATGTTCACCAATAGCTTTATCACGATCTCTACGTTCTTGTTTACCGTCTTTTTCATGATTTCGTATTTTATCAGTGAAAATTTCGTCAAGGTCATCATTTTTAATGCTTTTACCAAGTATTGATAAAAATTCTTCATTTTGTTTTTCAGCTGTGTTGAACTTTTCATGTTCAAACATTTGTTTGAGGTTATATTTATCATCATCCGCAAAGTATTTATTTCGTTCACCATCTGTATGAGTATCAACTCTACGTTTTTTACCTTTAATATCAGAACTTTGAACTTCACTCTTTGATTTCAATGGACGCGAATATCCTTTAGAATCGGTTTGAGTTAAAATCACATCTTCTTCTTTAGCTCTGTCAGGATTTTCAGTCCTTAACTTCCTAGCAGAGTCCAATTTTTGTTGTAATTCTTTCATTAAAGAAATATTGCCCATTATTTCAGCTTTTACCAATTTTGCAGCTAAAGCATTTAATTCTTTTTGAGATAAAACCTTATCTGTTTCATCAATGGCTTGTGTTGGAATTTGTTTTGAATCTTTTGTAACATCAAATTCATTTGTTTTATTTCGAACACTAGTAATAGTTTCTTCACTTTTTACAGGTTTTTCATTATTTTTTTTCCAATTTGATGTTTGGTATGACTGTGATGTTGATTTTGATGTTTTTGAAGATTTGCTGTAATCTTTCTCATCATTGTCACTATCAAAAGTTGGTTTTTTAAAACTAGTTACTGTTCTGGAACTTGCTGAAGGCATTCCTGTACCATTGTTTTTCCAATATGGGTTTAATTCTCTTGAACTTGTACCTGGATTGTATTGGTCATTAATTTTTTGTTCTTGCTTTGCTTGTTTTCTTGACTCTTTCATTTCTTTATTACTAGCTGTTAAAAAATGTGCAGGTAATGACATCCAATCATCTCGTTCTTTTGTAATTCTTTTATCTGTATCATAGTTTGAAGATTTTTCAACCCATTCATCTTCAGAACAAGTTGAATCAGTTGATGAAGAATATTCCTTATGTCTTTTCTTGTCTTTTTTATGTTTTTTATCCTTCTTATGTTTCTTCTCTTTATGTTTTCCCTAAAAAATGTAAATAACACAATTACTAACAGCAATATAATTAATTGTAAAAAATTTACCATTTTATTTAATTAAAATTATTAAAAACACCGAAAACGATTATGTATTTATAGGTTAGTTTTAGTAACACTTTGTATGTTTTGTATATGATCTTCAAAGACTAATCTAATTTTAAATAATTCTCTACAGAAAATTCAAATGCTTATAATTGCTATATGTTTATTAATAAATTAAATATTTCTTTTTTATAAAAAATTTACTAAGTTATTAATATTTGAATTATGAATACTTTATACATTTTTTGACATTTCTCAAGTGATCGTAAGTTGCCGATAGATAACGGTGTGTCATTGACGTAAACAACAATGGCTACGACGCACCAAAAAACCGAAATCTCGGATTCTTTCTCAAATTTGCACATAAATTACAAAAACGAAGAAGATGCAACTGAGATGACTAACAATAAATCGTGCTTGGATTACGGGCTTCCATTAGCGGAGGTGTACAAGCTAGCTGTCAGTTTCTACAAAGGTTTGTTTTACACAAAGAAAATCTATGAAATTTTCAATAATACTTTAAAATATAATTATAGTACATCTATACAACTATTGAACTTCTATCTAATTTAACGATTGTTGAATATTTAGCGTTTGTGTGTCTATATAATTATATATATTTTCATTTTCCTTCAATAGAAAAAGAAGGAAAGGCTGTACATTTTAGTTATGAAGACAAATTACAACTCGTTGCATTCTCACAGCAAGTCTCACATGGACCATTTAGTGAAGCAATTCATAAGTTACCACCAGTTGGGGCTTTAGATGTTGTTGGCAGAGATAGAAGGGTGGCATGGCAGAAGTTAGGAGGGTTGTCTGTGGATCAAGCTAGGGCTGGTTTTGTGGAATTATTAAGTAGAAAATGTGCATTGTTTTCAACTTACATTGAAGCACATAGAAGAGAAAAGAAAGAACAGGAAAGAAAATTGTGAGTATAATTATTTTAAGTATTTTTCTATATCTTTTTAAAAATTGATTTTACCAAAAACAGTAAAGAAGATGAAGTTAGAAAGCAAGCAGAATATGAACAACAAAGAATTAAAGAAGTTGAAGAACAGAAAGAACAAGAAAGGCTTGAACAAGAAGAAATTATTAAAAGACAAATTCAACAAGCATTGAATGAACAGACTTATGAACAGTTTAGAAAATATTCTGAACATCAGTTTCCTGGTGAGCCTGAAAAACAAGGTGCATTGGTCAAACAACTTCAAGAACAACATTATATTCAGTATATGCAACAATTAAAAGCAGCACAACGTGGTGAAACAACTGAAATCAATGAAAACATTAAACAAAATGACACAAAAGATTATGTAAGTGTAAATAACTGGATTTAGTTTAGATAAATAGTAACTAGAATTGCATTTTGATTAAAGGATTCAATTAGTAACGAAGAAACAAAAGAATCGTACGAAGAGGATGCGCTCGACCAACTTGTAGTAGCAAATATGTGGACACGCGCTGATATCGACGCCTTCAAACAGTCAGTATCCCAAGCTGAAGGCGATGGTGTTGTGCGTGTTGGTCATGGTGAGACTGTCACGGTGCGTGTGCCAACTCACGTCGAAGGTTCCCGACTTTTCTGGGAATTTGCAACAGACCACTACGACATCGGCTTCGGATTATTTTTTGAATACGGTACACCAACTACTGACAGGGTTTCTGTACACATCTCCGAAAGTGAAGATGAAGAAGGTGATGAAATCGACGATGAGTTGTACGACGAAGATTTGCAATTACATGGCAGTGACCTTGAAGCTGGCTCAACAAATCTGCACGGTAGCAGCAAGTCTTTACTGACTGAAATTGTACCAGTATTTCGACGCGATTGTCACGACGAAGTATACGCAGGGTCGCACAAGTATCCCGGACAGGGGGTTTATCTACTTAAGTTTGATAATTCGTACTCCCTTTGGCGGTCAAAAACTTTATATTATAGAGTTTATTATACGCACTGAGACGGACATTTCATTTGTCTACGTCTCACGTTAAAATATATAAAAGAAAACGTATTGTATTTATATTTAAATATTTAAATTATGATTTCATCTTCACTTTCACTTATATGTAATAAGATTGCTAACAAATCTGAAAAGTAATTGAACTGGACCGAAATTTTACGCTTTGTTGTACTTTTGGGAAAGAAAACTAGTTTTCATCATCACATGTTTAATTTACATACTTAGTTGAAAATGTGTGCAATAGTGAAAATAATTATGTATTTAAATCTTTTTTATTATTATTATTTTATGTTATTGATATTGTTTGTATTACCATTAAATGCCATGAACCGAGTTTTAAAATAATTTAACTTAATTCTTATTCAGAACATGTCCTTTCAAAAACTTCAGTTCCTTTGATATATACTTTGTAAGTTATGGTAATTTACAACAAATCTTTAATGTTTTTTGGCTTTTTGTGAATATATCTATAATCCCTGGTTACAATCTATGGTTACAATCCTGCTTTTATTTATTGTATGATCAGGTATAATATGGCATCAAAGTATTTCCGTCTTTCTTCCACAACGTTAGTCTGTCATGGTTTGTCACTAAAAAACTTACCAAACTTGTTGGTTAAGTCAACCGCTGTAGCGTAACAAATTCCTAACGAACTTAACGACATTAACGAACTACGCATGTTCGACGCGACGCTTATGCCGCGAAAACTTCATGTACGTAAACACATCATGAATTAAAACCAACAAATGCCTTCCCGCTCTCATTACCTATGGAATATAAATGAGATTCGTACAATTTTCAACATCTAAACAGTAAGTATTATTTGTATATTTTATTTTAAAATCTACAAAAGCTAGTTACCCACAACAAACAATATGTATCTACAATAACTTCTAAAAACATTAAATAAAATTATAGTGGAAGCAACAATAGAAATTCAAACACAAAGAGATGATGAAGAGCGTGTAACTAGACTATCATCTCAACGCAGATCAGCGTTAAGTGAACTTCCCGACGTTCCGAATGAACCAGCAACGCCAAACAAAGCACCATCACCTGATGAACAAGTCATCATTCAAAGAGGTTTTAGAAGAAAACCAGTAACATGGTCACCATATGATGGAAACAGAAGTAGATTGTTTGGTCCACCCAGAGACAAGACTCCTGAGCCTGATAAAAAGCCACAAAAGCCTGATATCAATGTGAAGCTAAGGCGCCGACTGATTATGTCTTCAAATGATGTGGCACTTGGTGATGCTATTGAGAAAAAGTTGAGAAGTTGCAGAAAAGCCAGACTGACAGGGTAATAAGTAATAACATAAATAATTAGTTGTAATAATTATAACTAGTGTTTTAAATTCAATTTGTATTCTTATAAGAACAAAGTGTTCAATATTTGTGTTCTCGAAGTTTTTGTGTTAGTTTTAAACATAGATATTTGCAATGTGCCTTACTTAAGTTTAGTTTTTTTTTTATATAAAACACAAATACTTAAATATTCAAATTATTAGTTACATAAAAATATTTATAATTGAAATTTTATATAAATATACAGAATCTTTGTAAGATTATACATTTATAAATGAAATAAAAATTTATAACATTGATTTTTTTATTTTATATTGACATTTGTTGTGAACTAAAAAAAGAAGAATGTATTCAATAAAATAATAACGCAAAATGATATATTTATTTATAATTATTGGAAATTACTAATTACATTAATAAAATTTACAAATCAGCAAGTTCATCCTCATCACCACCAATTGCCTTCCAGAAAGCAGTAACCATTTGCTCTGCACATTGTTTTCTGACATTCGAAGGTAAACTAGTAATACTACTCTTCATAGTCATTAGATTACTAAACAATTCTAAAAATTGATCAGTTTCTTCTTCTGTCTCGTGAGTCATTGGATCTCTGTCACCCATTTCCATATTAGACCAAAGATTATTTTCCAAAGCTTCAATAATTCGGTCAACACCAACTTTTTCTGCACCAAAGACATCTTCCAATTGTTCTTCATCTTCAGGTACATTTTTACCATTACATTTTATATCTTCATTTTTAACAATTTGTGGAGGAAATAACTCAACAAATTCAAACCCTTTATCCAAGCACCATAAATTAGCATCATCTTTAGATATAACAGTAGATTCATTACAATAATTTGCAAGCAGTAGCTTAATTTCTGGTTGAATTTCAAGCTCATCGAATAATTGTGTCCATTTCCTTACATCTTCTAAAGCAGTTGATTTATTTGCATCCATATGAATGATTAATGCCTCTATTGTATTTAGAAAGGTAGAATTTTTATCCATGTTTGTTACAATATCATTATATCCAACTAAATTGATTGTTGTTGTGTAGTATTTTGTTTTTATTTGATATGGATGGATAATTATGTTTGTGTCATTGTTAGCGACGTGTTGTTTGGTTATAAGTTTAATTATTGATGCTGGTTTTGTATTGCTGTTACTAATAATTAATACTGACGGTTTTGTTTCCATTATTATTATTTTTTGGAATGTTAATAGTAGTTAATAACTTAAAGTTTGGAGATATTTTAGTTACTTTGTTGCACTTTGTTGTGAATCGATTGTGTCAAAATAAGTTTGACAATCAGCTGGGATTTGACATGTTGATATTTTAAGTTAAAAAGTAAAGCCAAGTAAAGCTAACAATGGTTTATCTTGGTTTATCTTTTACAAAATTAAAGTTTGTTAATTAAAATTTATTTATTATTTATGTAAGCAAAGTATAGATTATTAATTATCATTTATGGATAAGTAATTCTTAAATATTTTATTTCAAGTTCTTGTTGTTTGTTGCCGTAAGTGATTATTTTTATGTATATGATCCAGTTATGAAATTTAAATTCAACCTAACCTAAATCTTTATCATTTTTCCTATATATCAATCCTGATCAGTCGGCTTTGAATATTCATTAAAAAACCACGTAAAAATCTATCACAATTATTTATTAATTGTTGAGTGTCATAAATTTAATTTAGACCTGAAAAATGATGAATACTATCACTAGAACAAGACCTATTGCCGGTTTGTTTAATAACATTTTAAAAGCACATTATGGCATTGCAAGAGAAAACATTAGTGAAAATCTGACAAAAATGGTGAAGAACTCCAAAGTTGTGGTATTTATGAAAGGAGTCCCTGAACAACCGCGTTGTGGTTTTAGTAACGCCGTTGTACAAATTATGAGAATGCATGGTGTACAGTATGATGCTCATGATGTTTTGAAAGATGAAATTCTTCGCCAAGGTAAATTGACATCAAAAATGAATGTTTAAAAATTATCATGTAACATTTATCATTAGTGTTTTGTGGTGTTTAATTAAATATTTGTTAAAAATTAAATATTTTAGGAATAAAAGAATTTTCAGACTGGCCAACAATTCCACAAGTGTACATAAATGGTGAATTTGTTGGCGGATGTGATATTTTACTTCAAATGCATCAATCAGGAGATTTGGTTGAAACACTAGAAAAAGCTGGAATTAGGAGTGCACTTTTGGATAAAGATAAAGAAGCAACTGCTGGATCAGGCACCAAAGATAATAAATAATTTGTTGTATTTTAGTAAGGAAAGATCTATTATAAAAATAACAAATATGTTATAAAGTACTATTGTTTTATTACATTTAAAAGTTTCTTAATTTTACTACATTTTGATTTTTTTGTGGATACATTAAGCTAGGTATTTACTGGTATTTACTAACAATTTGTGAAGTTAACATTACTTCATGGTGTTTGTTGACTAACTACTTTGTGCAGTGTTGTTGTGGAGTAGTATAAATCTTTATGGGATGTCAAAGTGCTGAAATTATAAATAATTTAATCAACAAAGAATATTTAAGGTTAAAGTTTTAAAACTTACTTCCTGAGTTTTTTCAAAAGCACAATAGCAGAAATTGTAAATGTAATCAAGTGTATCACCCGCATGGGAGATGCTTGCGTCACATTCACGCATTGGTTTCTCGTATTTGGCGACCAAGTCTTCGTGGAAAGAGTCAAGAACTTTGTCAACAAGTATGTTACCCGTGGCATCAAGCTAATTTAAAAAACACATTTACAAACAAATGTGTTTTCGGATAATTTTATAAACTTACGGCATCTTCTTGTTCAAAGCAGCACTTTAGGAATTCTTTGAACCTTTTATCATCAGTGAAGTCTCCATCACGTGCTTTGCTGATAATATCTTCAGGACATCCAGTTTTGGCGACGCAGGTATTGTGCATTTGTTTGTATTTTTCAGCTGAGAATTCAGCCATGGCGTAGTGAATCTTAGAAATTTATATAATGTACAAATGTATAATTAATTACAATTTTTTTGTTTAATTTACAATTTAGAAAGTTATCTTACCAATAAACATTGAGCAGCCAAGAAAATAAAAGCAACCTTCATTTTTAGTAATTTCGGATTGATTTTGGCAAAGAAAAATCAAGTTATTGAAATATTTGAAGTATTGCACGTGGAATACAGGATAACAATAAATTTCCACGGTGTTGGTCAAGTATTTATATGCAATTTAATTGTGTGTTCGTTTCGTAATATGTATTTACAAGACATGCGAGATGGTAATGGGCGGTAATTGTAATCATTGTTATTATTGAAATCACGTCTCTTGAAAATTGTAGAGAATTTTCTTAATTAGATAGATTCAGCGTATCGGGATTTAGAAAATCTAAGTTTGTATCCTGCAAAAATCACAAATTAGTGTAGAATTAGAATATTATGCAAATTACACGTGTCGTTTGTTTTGTTTTGCAAAAATTTACTATTTATATAATGTAGGCGACCTGCTTGTTGATAGGTATAACCACATAACATATACACGGTATAACTTGGCATAATTAGCAACATTTGTTAATTATATATAAAAGGGATTTGTTATTGTAAAGAAATAAGTAAACAAACAACAAAGTACAGCATAAAAAATAAAAACAAAAAATAACTAATACCCCATAATACCAGCATACCGAGCATACCAGTGATACCAGTTATAGATGTGGATAATGTAGGCAACCAACATTACACATGACATCTTTTAAAAATATTCAAATTGTATGTTGCGCATTTCTCATAACATACTAATAAATATCAATCTAAGAATTTGGTAAGATAATGATAACATTAAAGTGTGTTAAAATTATTTAACTAGAGACAACAACATCAGCCAATATTTCAAATACAGTCGTTTATCACAAAACTAACTAACACAACAAATAAGTGATAACCTAAGGACACATTTATACATCACTAACTAGCGGATGTACCCAACATCTAAACTTACCATAAAGTTAAGTAAACTTAACATAAGTTATTCAAGCAAAATTAAGTAGCAAACTGTAACGATCAGTGACCAATATGACCAGTTCAGTCTCAAACATTACACTGCATTACACCAAGATCTCGCAACTTAAGGGGTCGTCCTAGTCCAGAATTTTCATAAAAATATAAATTTTTACCGGAACAGTTATAGGATTGTTTAAAAATGACTTAAAATTTGGAATATAATATATAGGAATATACATTTTCTTTAGAAGTATGCAGGATTTTTTTGCATCGTTTATTAGACAATTTTTAAGATGGTTGTTTTACTTATTACTTTAGAAGTACGGCATTTGGACAAAAATCAAATATTGCATAAAATACGGCATATTAAAAACGCTGTATCGCCGCCATTTTGAAATAAATTGCTTTGGATAAATTATTTCAACTAGTCACTAACATAAATAATAAAATTTCGTTAAAATTATTTAGTTTTACTTTGTAGTATTTCTGAAAAAAATTGAAATGTTTTTTTTCGGCCATTAGAGTGGCCTAACGCCTTAACTTTAACTTTACGTGACTTTACTTAAGTGTAACTGCCAGCTTGTAGTAGTAAGATAATGTAATAGTGTTAGTGTTTTTTGCCAGAAATGAAAGTTGCTCAAAGTGGTTCCGTGACTCCAACCACAAAGTCCGAGAGAAGCGCTAACCAGCGCTAACGCACCGCTAAGCTAGCAAACGAGGTTTTCCCCACTACTGCAGGTAAAGTCTCTTCAATGCGCTGGTGTTGCGAGTCGCCGCTAGCGCGCCTTCAGTGCTTTAGTGCTCAACAGTGCTCAGCCGCAATACGCTAAATCCGGCCACCATGGCGACGTCGACGTTGACCGCGGCAAACACTCCACACCGCACCAAGAATATCAACGTGCGCGGATACGAATATTAATCAGTACAATCCATCACATCAAATATTCGACAACACTATTTAGTCATTCGTTGGTTTTTACCTGTTGAGGTTTAAAACCAGTAAGTAACTTGTGAGTTATTAGTGACAGTGCCATCTGAAGTGACTTAAATCAAGAATCAAGAATAGATCTTACGTTTGTTCTAAGAATTACGTTTGAAATGCTGTGTTCCCGATCAATGCGATTATAATAAATCATAGCGAAACCTCAATTGTTTTAAATTACCAAAAGAAAACAACACGCACAAAATTTACACCTGATGTACCTTTGATGATTATTTGATCAATAACAAGTGTTCGTTGGTGTTGTGTGTGTAATGTGCATTTGTTTTAATCGTCACTGCAACTATAAACAGTAAATCGTGTGTTAATGTAAAAGTAAAACATTTTCGTTCAGTGTTTGTGTTGTGTCCGCATTTTGTGTGTCGACGGACGGGTACCTGTTGTGTGTTGTTGTCGTCCGCGTCCTTTCTGTCCGGAATACTCACTTTACTCAGTACCTGTGTGCGCGCACCAACTGAACTCAGTTCAGTATTCGCATTGCTCACAAAGGAAACTAAAAACTAAATAAACTAAATACATACAATAAAAATACAACCAGACCATTAGCCATGCAAATATGTAAACTTGAAGATTCAAACAAATGATACTCGGATTTGAGTTTAGTTTAACCTAAAAGACTTAAAATAAAACAAGGAAACAACTAACGGGAAAAACAACATTTCCTAGTTATTAAAAATTTTATTAAATTACGTTGGGGTTTTTATGATTTTTGAGTCATAATGTTGTTGCGTTTTCGTCGGCATTGGGTGCACACCTTCTCGCTTGTGCTACTTTTTTATTATGTAAAGGTAAATGACAATTTTGTACTTGTTTTGCTATGTTATCCATGCTTTATGTTTTATTTTGCTTTGCTTGCTCATAGTTGCTCGCAGTTCACAGTGTTAAATGTCATACTAGTCATGTATCATGTAACTCATGTATTTTTCATATAGGCATGATGTATTTCTTGCCTAGTCTTGTTTTGTTTTGTTTGGAGCACAACAAGACAAAGAGTGTTTTGAAATATGGGATATATAATACAAACTCGCTTCCCATTAGAGTTTGTTTTCCTGTCATGACTTCCATATGGTGTAATATTACAAATAACTTTTGTTTTTTTAGTTTGTTGTTGTTTTCTTAATTTTGGTTTTATGTATTTATTAGTGTGTTGGTTTTATGACACTTTTATTGGGTTATTTTCGAAAATTAAACTCGTTTGCGATGTATGGTGCGATGAAAAGTTACTTTTACTTCAATTGTGAATGTTAATGTAAAATTTAATGATGGTTATTGTTGGTATATGAAAGGAATTTGTTTTCGGTTTGATTGTTTTCTGTTTGGAATTTAGAGTTTTTATTTGTTATCTATTATTCTTACCTATGTGAAGTTAGCCATGGAATTCAGGTACTCCAGAAATTTATTTTTCCATAAGAAATACATGGGAGGGTAACAAAAAGTCAAATATCTTCTAAAGCAGACGATTATTTCACATATCCTTGTACCCACGGATAGTTTAGCTCATTACTTATCGAGTGGTGATAAACAAATTAAAATAAAAAAGGGGATTGGAAGTCGAAAATGAAGATTTTAATTTACGGGGCGGAATTCCATTGCTTCATAAGAAATACATGGGAAGGTCACTAAAAGTCAAATATCTTCTAAACCAGACTTTCATTTCACATATCCTTATACCCACGGATAGTTTAACTCATTACCTATCTAATGGTGGAATGCAAAATAATAAGGGTGAACGAAAAGTCTTCAAAACTCATCATGACACAACTCGCTGCAAATTGCGGACACACGGAGTAGTATACATTTTAGGTAAGGTTACTAAGTTGACATTTGTAGGTTATTGCGGTTCTCGTGATTTTTTTTATTACAAAAAATTAATCAAGTCTTTATTTACTTAAATTTAAGTATGTATATAATTATAATTGTTATTGCACGCACGTTGGAGTCGTGACCTGATCTGTCACATTGTCTTAAACATTAAACTAAAAGTGCGTTTCGTGGCTTTGCCATTGTTATTAACATTAAACCTCAACATAAATAACTAAGTACTCAAACGTATAGTGTTTAAACATCATACCGCGTCTGCTACGTTAGTGATAATTAATTTGTAGTTCTGTGTTGTTAAGTAAAGAGCTTTCAAACATTACTTAACCTCAATTTGTCGTCAATGCTGTCATTACCTAACCCAACTTAACCTAAAAATGTAATTAAAAGACAAGTTGTTTGACATTTACGCATTTAATTTATAACATGCAAAAATCCTTCAATAAATATTCCATAATAAATAGGAATAGAAACAAAATGTCACATGATGTAACAGTAATCGAGTCAAATCGAGTCAAGTTAGTCAAATATTTATAGAAATAACAAAAGTTGTCTATTCAAGTCTTCCATGACGATCCATGGCTAGGTTGTGCTACCGTTAATTTCTGCGTTTCTTTTCATGACGAATTCGTCATCATACAAGTTTAACCAATGCCAAACCAAACCGCAACGTAAGCAAGAATAAAGATATGAAAGGAAACTAAATCTTCGTTCAGTTTGATTTAAGGTGATGTATTTAAAAAGTTATAAAACCAAACTTTTGTAGAAATAATAACTTAATTTGCCACAAAAAAATTAAGGAAGTTAATTTTTTTTGCACAAGAGGCAAAGGCAAATAATATGTATTGTCGTTTAGTTTCGTTTAAATCACTAACACATAACGACAATACGAATGTAAAAAAATTAAACAAGCAACATTGAATACAAGAATTCAAATTGAACTGTCGCCATAAGTTAAATCAAGTTTAGTCAACTTAACTTAAGAATACTTGTACTAGTTACTACAGTTACCAGTTAAGTCTTGTTTCACATACTTTTTAACTAAACCAAACTAAAATTATAAAGTGAAATGTTAATGGATGAATACAGTAAACAAAAACAGGAGTTAATTAACGAATATCAATAAAGTAGAATAGAAAAGAATAGAATTGAAGTTTCTTTAATTATCATTACGGTGTAAGATCACTTTTTAAAGAGTAAAGAAAGATTTTTTCCAGAATTATTGCAACATAAAACAAAATAATATTAACATGATTTTATTATACATGTCAGTGACTAATTGCAATAATGTTTTTGAAGTGATTTATTTCAAAATAGCGGTTGTGCAGCGTCTATTGAGATGGCATGTTTTTTGTCAGGGTTCACGGCCGGATAAACAACTTCTTTAATTATTTTAATCATAATAAATCGATTTTTTTAAATTATTAATAAACACTGCTATAGAAGTATGTAGGATTTTTGCGATAGTACATTGGTTTTTTGCCCAAACGGCGCACTTCTAAAATAAAAAGAGAACAATTTTCTTGAAAAAATTCCGATAATAGTTAATATCTAATGAACTATGTAATATAAAATCAAAATCCTACGTACTTCTATAGACAATGAATATTCCAAGATATATTCCAAATTTCAAGTCATTCGGTTGACAATTGGCTGAGTCAACTTAGAAAATGCAGTTATGAGATAAACGCGATTAATATTTGAATTCCTGCTTTAATTCTATAGCTGGCGCTTTGGTAAAATCAACAATTGAAATTTTTAAAATTATTATTTTTATTTATAAATCAAATGGCATAATATTTCTATTACAATAAAGTATTGTTTAACTTCATAAAATCAACCTTTTTGTGATTTTATGAAAATTCTAGAGTTCAAATGAATTCAAAATATTTGAAAACGTTTGGTAACAAAAAAAAACAGATGAAGAAAGGAAACATATGAAAATAAAGAGTCACAAAATGAGTTCACACGATTCTTTTTTCAAATGTTTTTTTTTTATTTCCTGTCGTTAAAGGAAGTTTGTACCATTCTATACTTCCTTAAAAAACTAGCATACACATGGTTTCAGTTTAATATCAATGAGATCTTTTTTGAATAGAACACTTAGGCAAATAAAAAAAAAATTTTTTGAGTAAAATAAAATATTTCCGTTAATAATTCTTTCAAAAAAAATTGCATGTGTTTCTATCCAGTGCTTTGTTTCGCGTTTTTGCGTTCTTGGCCATTAGTTACTCATTGAATCGACGGAGATTATAACGCAATCGCTTCTAACAACGCATTGCAAGCAACGCGCCTTGACGCTGTATAGATTTATACGATTTGCACAATTGTACAAAACGCTGCAAAAAGTTTTTAAAATCTTGCTGGCGAAACAAAGCGTAAACCAGTGTGGTGTTTCGTAATCGCAATTAGTTAACTTGCTCGAGCGTTGCGAATAATGCGAGTGTCTGAATCCGATGTAATTTGTAATTTCTACTTGATGTTTCATTTTGCATACGATGGCTGTTTGAGGACGCGAAGGATAATGTGCACGTGCGCACGCATTCGGAATGAGCATTTGCGAGTTGTTTGTCGTTGTAGGTTGGAAGTACGAATGATAAATGCGGACGGACGCGCGACGTCAAAGTCACGAGCAAATCGTAACTAATTATTTTTGCTATGGGAATGTTCGTTATGTTGTTAAAAGGGCGAGTTATGTTGCAAATTTTCGATTTTATGCATAGTAATCAAGGTCACATAATTTTGTTTTACCTTCAAACGTTTAAGAAATTGTGATTTTTTTTTCATTTCTGCAAAACTGGTGCGTAAAAAGCAAAAAATGATACAGATAAAATGTTTTGTTAACGTCATTACGTACATGTACAACTTTTATTTAGATTATTTTTTGATATTTTTAGTGATAGTTTAAGCTTTTTGGGATTTTGTATCGATGATCATGCGAAGGTTTACCGATACGCATTGATTTTATAAACGTTTTTTTTTAAATATCACATAACTGGTGCCTTATATCAACAAAGTTACTAAGATTAAAGGTTTATAAGGTACAACCTTTATTAAAATATTTTTTTTGTGATTTTGTATAAAGAATAATGCGAAAATTCACCAAAACGCATGTCGCCCATAAAATGTTTCCTTAAATATCTCAAAACTGGGCCGTTTTATCAAAAAAATGTTACTAAGTTTAAATGTACTCCGGATAATTTGACAAAATTTTTGTTTAATCAATTTTTTGAAATGTTATTTACAAACGTTAGTTCAACTTGATTTTATGACTACAAACATAAATTTGGACCAAAACATTTTTTTTGTTAATGTCAAAATAAATTACACCCATAATTGTTCCTCAAGTTAACAAAAACTATAACACAAGTTCAGATCACGCTTTAGGTTAATTTCTAATGTGTTTTACAATTACGGCTTTTCATTTGCTTGTTGAGCGAATGTGAGGTTATAAGGTTAGTAAACAGTTATAGTTAACTAAAGTGAACATTATATAGCTTTGAACTTGGTTAAAACTTAGTGCAAGTTTAGTTAGAACATCTGCGTTTTTTTTCAAATAAAATTTTCTGCACTTTCACAATTAGAATTGCTTTATTGGTTGAAAGTATTGTTCAAGTAATTACTTGCAATTCAATAGTACTAGTAAATCTGTAGATGAAAACAGCGGATATGACACAACACTCCATTCTTTATTGATGACTATATTCGATTGAGATTCTTAATTCAAACAAACGCATCATTCCTAAAACGTTTCATACCTTTCTTGAACAATGTGGAAACAATTAAATTGCTTCTATAGTTTAATCCTTGTATTGCTGATATAAGTGTTGAGTAATATTAGTTAAATGACTTATATGTTAAGAATTATGGTGTTTTAAACGAAAAATATTGAAATTGAAAGTTTTATGATAAAATTTTAATTTACACGAAAACCTGCACTTTTAATTTAAATATTAAAAAAAATAATTATAACAAAAGTTATTCGTTATTTGTGAATATTGTAATGTTGAATATTTTGACAACACAGATGTCATTAAACTATTGAAAAACTTGGATTATTATTACATCAACATATATTTCATTAGTTGAAACTTAAAACAGAAACTAGAGTAGTTTTTGATCTAGGACATTGTTCACGTTTAAATCAAAACAAATATAAACAAACTATAGATGTAAAAGTCTGATGACTCGTCAATGTCTGGCTGACGTTGACTGTCTGTTGATGTCTGTTAATATCAGTAATATGTTTGTCTGCATCGAATAGTCAGTTATGATGCAAAGTCTGTTTTGTTTCCCTTCGATTTTCATTTGTTATTTCAGTTGTTATTTCACTTCTGCTTGCTTTAAACTTCACATTCGTAAATGTGGTCTCATTCACAGTTTATTGCTTATTCCGTTCGCTTTAGTAAACCCGCATGAACCGAAATGCTTGTGTATTCAATCATGAGCCATGTGGCTCATGTGTTCATGTGCTAAAGTTAACCCGACTTAACTGGAAGTTAATTAAACCTAATTCTGTTTACACTAGCGTAGTAGTAAATAAATTGAACAGCGCATCAAGCGTTTCAATACTTCTACAATGAAAGTTAGATTTAACTTGTTATTAAAGTTAACTAAACATAACTTAACTTAATTATAAGATAAATTAACTTGATTCAGTTATAACTAGGTTTTATTGGTTAAGCATTTATTTCACTATGTTTTGAGGTTTTAGCGGTGAGATTTTGTTAAGTTAGGTTATGTTTTTAGTTGATTCAAAACTTATGATTTAATTCTTGTAATTTTTGAGGCGTAAATAAGAGAATATTATTCACAAAACATTTAGTGATTGTTCCTTGATTTATTCGTTAATTATGACTCGAACGTTTGTAGTAAGGTGAAATATTAGCCTTAATAGAATTATTTCGATTTGAAAATCACTAGACCTTGATGAATTGCGATTGTGACCTCATAAAAGTTAACACGAAAAAAGTTGTTGATTAGTTTATTACACTGACTCACAAAAAATTATACTTTTGGGTACATAATTATCTGGTAAATGTTTTTAGGTTATTCTCAGCAGTTTCCATGCAAGTGGTGCCATCTATTAAAAAAATGTTACCAAGATACATTGTAGTTTATATCAGGGTTACTTAAACTTGTTTTTATTCTCCTCCATATAATAATATATTTATTGACCTAGCTGTAGGTGTAAGATATTTTAATTTCAACATAAAATTATACTTTTAGTTACCCTATAGGTCGTGACCCACAGTTTAAGAAACCCTGGTTTATACCACAGATTCCCACCATAAAAAAATCAAATAACTAAATAAATACATCAATAAAAAACTAACAAATTTTTCGCTTTCTAAATAATTCGTCAATTCGCCATGTATTATAATCATATCGAAACCTATACCTGTCGGCAATTTTATTGTATACACATTTTATATTTGTACCAGTTTGTAGTTGTTTGTACAAAAAACAACCACATAACATTACGTAACAATATAGGTTATTCCAGCTGAGAGTAAAAACTCTAAATAATATGCAAAACGTCATTGAATACAAATGTTACAAAAAAATTGATATATAACTCAAAACATTTCTCACACGTTTCATAATCACGTAATATACATAATAGTTCTAGTGACTCAAACTAAACAAAATAATTTTACTAATACATACCTCATAAAATATAAAATTTACAAATTTTATGAACATTTGTTTAGCTGCTAATTGTGTGAGTCGAAATTGAAATTGTTTGTAAAATGATTTGTTAACTTTCTGTTATATTCAATTGTTCAACATTTGTTTTCGTTTGTTTCCTTGATTATCTTTTGTTTTGTTGAATTTATCTCAAATGAAACGTTCGTTTCGATTTTGTTTTTGTTTGAAAGAATAGAATGAGTTAATGAAAGTTGGCGTTGGTTTTAACCAATTTAACCAATTTGTTTAGGTGTTTGAGATTAAATATAACAATACAATAAAACACCACGTTAGTTAGTCGTCTATGACGTTAACGCGTAAAACTACAAACTTCTGATTATTTTTTAATCAAATTCAAAGTAAATTAATCAAAAGTAATGAATATTTGTACGTAAGTGTATTTGATTTAATATATTGATTGAACTTAACAATGCTTTAATATCAACAACATGTAGTTTGTTTTTGTAACTATATTCAAATTGATGTTTCTCCATAAATAATAATATACATAATTTTATTTTGTGAACCACTTTCGAATATGTATTGTATTTCGACAAAATGGTTCGAGAGAGTTAAACATCAAGTAATAATTATGTTTGTAAATAACAACAGAAATAAACAATGAAATTAAAATTTATACAAATTGTTAGTTAATAAAACATAAGTTTTGATTAATAATTTTACACATTGACTATTGATAGTTATTTTTTCGAATATCACAAAGTGCGAGTTGTTATTTGGATTGCATATATACATAAATTAGTTTGCATCATTTGCACTATACAGAAATATACATAAAATGCTAGATGTTTTGTAAATTGGAACATTTCTATTAATAATGTACACACATTTCGATGCCATAGTAAATTCTTTGAATTATTCCGTTTCAAATCCGGGTGTTGTCATCAAAGTGGCTATGTTCCAACTCACAAAAAGACAAATGACAAACGACAACAATAAAACAATCTTTTCTTTCTTATTTGGAACAAATGCCACAGACATCATTCCAGCACAAAGAAATTAAATTCTAGTTTGAGTTTGTTTCTCATTACATTTAAGCTAGAAAATTGAAAAAAAAAACAATTTTTCTCGTTTCTAATATTCATTTGTTTTCTTTGAAGCCAAAACATTATAAAAGTTATTAATTCTTTAACCTTAACATTAACAAAGTAATTATACGTACAATTAACTACATCGTCATGTGATTGACCGAATGTCCACAAATTACAATTATTATACCTAATTTTTGTTCACTTGTAATGTCATTTCTGAACTTGTAGTTAAAAATTGTAATTATTTCCTTATGACAACAATTAAAATTGACCTTTAAGTTACTGTAAATGATTACATTTTT